>JASDQU010010753.1:102615-119929 GCA_032191745.1 Picea mariana
CTCCGCATCTTTTTAGGTCTTGCCAATTTCTACCGCAGGTTTGTGTTGGGATTCTCTCATATCACTTGGCCCTTGAGTCAAGTCACCAAGGGAGGAGCTAAAGAAAAATTATTTTGGTATGAATCTCAACAGAAGGCGTTCGGGGAGTTGAAACATTGCCTCTGCTCTGCACCAGTGCTCACATTACCAGACTTGCAACAACCATTTGAAATCGAGACAGATGCCTCTGACTATGCTATTGGGGCAGTCCTTACTCAACATGGGCATCTAGTGGCATATCACAATGAGACACTTTCTGACACAGTCCGAAAGTATCCCACTTATGGAAAAGAAATGTATTCCATTGTGCAGGCTTGTCGGCAATGGAAGCATTAGATTTTGGGAAAGGAAATGGTCATCCACACATACCACTGACCCCTACAGTTCATACAGACACAAGGGAAGTTGTAGAATGATCGCCATCAGAAGTGGTCCACATACTTGCAACAGTTTCATTTGAACATTAAGTACAAAAAAGGCAACACCAATAATGTTGCAGAATGCCTCAGTCGACCACCCATCATGGCACTAACCGCTGTGCTCAACTCTTGTGGGCACGAGACTTCCGATTGGTTGCTTCTCTACACAAGTGATCCAGAATTTGGCCACACATATAATACACTCTTGAAGGGTAAGCAAGTTCCTAATTTTCACCTCCAGGATGCCCTGCTTTGTCACTTGGGACACCTTTGTGTTCCTTCAAGCGAGCGTGCCAAGATGATTTGGGAGGCGCACTATATTCGAGTCGCTGGGCATTTCGAGGTCGAGAAAACCGTGGCAGTACTGCAAAAGTATTTCTGTTGGCCGAACCTTCAACAAGATGTCAGGAAGTACATCAAGTCCTGCACTGCTTGCGCCATTGCCAAACCGACCATCAAGAAGCAAGGCCTCTATACTCCACTTCCTACCCTCAGTCGACCATGGGAATCCATCTCTATGGATTACATGTCAGGCCTTCCTTCTACTAAGCATGGAAATGACTGTGTTTTTGTGGTCGTCGACTGATTCTCGAAGATGTCCATTATGATGGACTGCAAGAAGAATATCACAGCAGAAGCCACTGCTAAACTCTTCTTTGAACGAGTGTGGGTACACTTTGGGATCCCACAGTCTATCATCTTAGATCGGGACAGTAGGTTCCTCAGTACATTTTGGTCCAGCCTCTAGTCGATGTTGGACACCAAGCTCACCAAGTCCACCGCTTTCCATCCGCAAATTGATGGCTAGACAGAGGTCGTCAACCGGATGATCGTACACATTCTACGCATGTACAATTCAAAGAATCCACGCACATGGGATGAGAGCCTCCCCTATGTACAGCACAGCTACAACCGGGCTCTCCATAGCTCAACTAGCCACAACCCCTTTCAAGTGGGCTTGGGATTCCAACCACTATGTCCCATTGACATAGCCATGCCATTTGTGGCTACTCAGGAAGATTCAGCTCATGTCCAGTCTGAGGCAGATAAGGAAAACAACTTCATTGAGCACATTCAACACATATGCCAACAGGTTCATGACATCTTGGACAGAGCCAATGCTAAGTACAAGCATTGACATGATCAACATCGGGTGCCACACAACTTCCAAGTGGGCGACAAAGTGTGGTTGCATTTGCAAAAGGAGCGCCTTGCTAGACCCCACCGCAAGCTTCGTCCGCTTCGATATGGGCCGTACACCCTCACCAAGGCTATAGGGGAAAATGCCTTTGAGCTCAGCATTCCACCATTCCTTGGTCTGCACCCAGTGTCCAATGTGGATCACCTTCGGCCCTACTTTCCACCTCTACTAGACACATCCGACATGGCAGAACAACTCACACCAACAGAGTTAAATCTAGACTCCATGGAACAAGCCAGAACTGATCAGATCATGGATACACAGATCAAGCACACCCGAAAACAAAGGATTCCGCTATATCGAGTTGTCAAAGTAGGCCAACTCCTTCACCAAGGAAAATGGATCACTAGGGATCAAGTTCAGCAGAAGTTTCCTCATCTCATGGAGGAACTCAACGCAATGGGGACCATTGCTTCCTAAGGGGGGAGGAATGATCCAGGTGGATATTGGTGGCCACCCACCTATTCCACTTGGACCCCCACCATTGCTTCTTTTAGTTTTTTAGTTTTCGCACAGTATTGATCCAGGTGGATATCGGTGGCCACCCACCTTTTCCAAATGGCTCAAAACGACTTTCTGGCAATTTTGGCAATTTACTATTTTTAGCAAGTTTTAACTTCTGGGGCCATTTTGAGGGTCCAAATGAATGTTTTTCGAGATCAAAGCTCTCAATGATAGCCAAAGGCATGATTTATCCCCCAAAATGAATCTCCTCGACGATACCTTTCCAACGAGCTATCACACGCCTAAAACAGAGATCGTATGCAAAAGTTACGACCCCATGAAGTTGATGTACTCACTTACCCAAACGGGGCCCACATGACTTTTGGCGCTTCATCTCCCAGGGTTAGGTTTTTGGATGTCTAGGACTTTTTGCATTCCCATTTATTGTAAAAGGGCCTTCAGATCCTCATTGTAATCATCTTCTCACGGATGCGAGTAGCGGCCACATCTCTTCTCAGAGATAAGCTACCAGCGCCTAGCTAGTTTATTTCCATTCCGTCTGTAAGCATATTTCAGTCATTTGTTATTAATGAAATGAAGTCTTATTTCCACTGCATCTCTGTGTTTATGTGTATTTTTGTATTTCATTGTGTTCCTACATAAATCCGGATCATTTACTGCAAACATATTTTCAATAAAAGAACAAAAAAGATACAATGGAAAATACACACATTACATAGAGATTTTTCCCTCGAAAACCCAAACCGAGAAAACCAACACATTATATATTCATTCACATCATACATTGTTTACAATACAATATACATATAGGAGCCAACAACATCCAAAACCCTAATCCAATGACCTGGATTAGTCAACAACCCTAATTCCTTAATTGGAAATAGAAAACCATAAGGGAAAAACCACCTGTTGAAAACCCCCCCATAAATGGACACAAAATACGAGGACCACCCAAAAATGGAGATGAAAACTGAGGAAATGTTTTTCCTCTTAACCCCCTGCATGCCTAGGGAATTGCATACACTAGTTCTAGTCGTGCAAAGAATATAACATATATCCAACATTATCGTACTTATTTTTTTCTTTGCATTCAGGGGGTTACATGGTTACATAGTCAACAATCTAGGGCGGCTCAACAATCTAGGGCGGCAATACCCATAGATCCTCTACACCAAGAGAACTTATTAGTGCTCACAGATTTTGCTAATGAATCTGCAACATTCTTCAAAGTGTCCACCTTCATCAACAACACCTTCTTTTCTTCAACCATATCTCTCACAAAGTGATATTGAACATCAATATGATTTCTCTTTGAATGATAAGTCAAGTTCTTTGCTAGAAAAATTGCACTCTGACTGTCACAATCTATTCTTACAACTTGTTGTACCAACCCAACACATGAACACAATTTTTGTAACCATATTTCTTCCTTGCTTGCATGAGTGATTGCCATGTATTCCATGTATGGATGGGAATGGTACAATGGCTCTTCAAGGGCGTTCCTAGTAGCAAACCCATTCTTGAGGAAGACCACTTACTAGGGAACAATGTCAACAACCAAGGTGAAATAGGGAAAAAGGAATAATGTGAAACAGGGAAAAAGGCATAAGGTGAAACAGGGAAAAAGAAATCTAAAGAAGTTTAAGATACAACATACTCAAATGCCTTGAATATTGAAATGACACTCACCATAATACCTAACTTCTACCTCATGGAGCAAGGCCCAGCGCCTCTCGAAAGCCAACTGGTGTGGTGGATGCCATTTGAAAATCCTTACCTTTGTGGTGGTGAGAAAGGTCTCCATCTATGAAAATGGATAATGTTTTTCATGTAGTCTCTCGACACTCCATATTTGCAACCTGAGGGCCTCGAGACATGATATCTTTAGTTATCCCATGGAATGGGGATAACATCTAGCTCCTACTTGGGGACATATGTGTTGAGGAAAGATATGAAATGATCTTACTCAAGCATTTTCAGATCTTGCTTGGCTAGAGAAATATAGACGGGAATATCACCCTATGTTTATAGCCATCAAAATTGGTATCCTAATTCACAAGTATTGTTTACAAGTGCTTAGGCTGGTTTTTTTTATAAATAAAAGCTTGCTGAAAAATTCATTATTTATGTAACTTTATGAACATAAAAGATGCTAAAATAAATATAGAGACAAAAGTAAAGACACAAATTCAATAATCAAAACAGATGAGACATAAAGCAATAATTTATTTCATTCCAATTCATCAAAGAATCGTTCTCTTTACAAACTTTTCTGAGGAAGTTTTGGACCAAAGTCAAACTTAGACATCCCTGATGCAACATACAAAAGGAATTCTGATAGAAGGTAAAAACCTGTACTTTAAAAGCTGGATCAGCTTGCCACAGATTGTTTCCCACTCAACTCTGTGAAAAAAAAGTGTCTGAATGATGTAATTTAGCCCTAAATTGTGTTGTCTACAATAGGACCCTTAGTATACTTCTCCTTCTATTCTCCACTTGTTCCTCCTTTTCCTTTTGCCTTTAAGAAAATTAGAATTGGTTGAATTAGTTGAACTACTTATTTAGTTAAGTTAACTAAAACTCAACCAACTTTTTAGTTAAGGGGGAAAACTAATAAAATCATAATAAGGGTTTTAAATAAATAATAACTAGTAGGTGGGACCCCTTGTGACTCCCTTTAGTTATTTAACAATCATAACACAACTAGTTAATCAACAAAACATCCCTCCTTGTGACTCCCATCATCACTTCATATTTTGACAATTTATATCAATGATAATTGAAATTATTTCCAAAAATATATTACTCATATATCCAAAAATAGCGTGTTGTCCAAAATTTCAGAAGTCAATTGTTTTCAACAATTAATAAAATAAAAACTTAAAATCCATATTTTCCACTCTGGGAGGAAATATTTCCCTTGTTGTTGTTGTCACCTTTTGATCTCTCAGAATTTTATTTAGGTTGTGTGGAGCCTTTAGGCCTAATCTCACTGATCACATGAGAACAATCATCTCTCAAATGCATGCGGGAAGACATAGATTTATTAGAGTCATTTGAGGGTGAGGAAGTGGCAGCAGTGGATTTTCCTTTTTCAAGGGCATGGTGGGTGTTGGCACAGGGGTAGACCCAGGGTTCAACTCTAACAGCGCACCAACAATCCCTAACTATTGGTCCTTACAGCAACACCTGCGAAGCAGATGCAGTCTCACCCGAAGTAGAGATAGGGGGTTGTAGGACACAAGTGTCTACAACCAGAGGAATTGAAAAGTGGATCCAGGGAAAATCACACACATAGATATATTTATTTATTATATTCCTTAAGCCTATTGCATGAACTATATCTTAGATATAACACAATATTGCATTGAAAGTATACCAGAGATCAAAAGAACACAACATCAATAACACACAACAACAAGATATATGTGGTTCACCCTCTCCCTAGGGCTACATCCACAGAACTATGCTTTATAATATATTAGATGAAAGCATACAATTCCATCAACGCTCTTAGATTGCATATCTCTCTTTCTGTCTCTTCTTCTCTCTCCTCCCTACGCACCCAACTGCAGGGTTGATCTTCGCACCCAGCTGAAGATCTTACAACACAAACTTCTATCACCACACAATACTTCTCTGTCAAAAATAACAACAATCACTCATCATAACATAATCGAACCCATATCAGGTCCTCTTGACCTTTATTTATACATTACAATGACTCTCGGATAACCTTAGGCCTAAACCTAGGTGTCAAAACCCTAAATACCAAAACCCTAGATGTCTAAAACCCTCAGTGAACTTGACCCACGTTTTCAGGGCTTCACCAACTTGTCTTTCCTTCTTTCCTGCGAGGTGTTCCAAAGCATCCATTGGTGTATTTTTTCACATGCTGAGTTGTCCATGATTCATCTTCCTTGTTGATCAGTCTTCCTTGATCTCCCTATCCAACGTCTTTCTTTCTCTTACTTCGCTCCTTCTTTTCTTCTCTTTTGTCCACTTTGACCCAATCTCAGACAACTTGTCTTCCGTGTAGTTCGCAATTCGCACTTATATCCTTAATCTTCATAACCTTCCATAAACAAGGGCCAACAGGCCCCCAACACTCACATGTGACTCGTCCTGAGGCACTTCAGGTCTAAACCTTATGTTTTTCTTTGTCTTCAAACTGCACGGGGAAGCCTGTGATTTTTTTTATTTCCCTCCCTTCCTTGCGCAGACTGTATTTTCTGTGTCTGGTACCCAGTTTCAACTGCACCTGGTCCCTAGACCCTTCTTCTTGTGATTTTACTGAGAGCTATGAGGCAGCTGGTTGTCATAGTACAATTTCAAATGGCTCCCATTCACCAAACCTTCCTCCCACTCTCCATTCAAAGTCTTCAACTACGCAGCTCCTCCTTCTGTAACATAAGCAACCTCATATGGCCCAAGCCAATGTGTCTTGAACTTCCCTAGATGATTCATGAACTTGTTGTAGTATACCAATACCAGATCTCCTTGCTTAAATGATTTCTTCTTGATGTGCCTATCATGATAGGCCTTTTCTCATTCCTTCTATATCTGCTGATGGAATCCTATAATAAATCGATCTTCTTCTAGTTCTACCAACTGCGCAAGCCTCTCTTGAACAACGCCAGTGTCATCCATATCTATGAACGATGCAATTCTGATACTAGGAACCAAATATTCCATAGGGACAACTACTTCTAGACCATAAACTAACTTAAATGGAGTCTGCATTGTCAACTTCTTGCAAGTAGTTCTATAGGCCCATAACACTACCGGTACTCTCAAATCCCAGTCATCCCTGTTCACACTACAAATCTTCGTTAGTGTTGTCTCCAAGATCTTGTTGAAAGTTTCAACCGTCCCATTCACTTGTGGATGGTAAGGAGTACTCTTCTGATGGTGGACTTCAAATTCCTGAGTCAAAGCTTCGATAGTCTTGTTAATAAAGTGTGTACCTTGATCGCTCATCAGGATCTTTGGGCATCCAAACTTGTTTATGATATCCTCAAATATAAATCATGCAGTTGTAGTTGCACTACAGTCCTTAAATGCTCTTGCTTCTGCCCATCTTGTCAAATACTCTGTCGCAGTGATGATGTATCTAGCTCCTATGCGCTTCCCTAGTGGGTTTATAGGTCCCATGAAATCAATTGCCCATTTTTCAAATGCCTGCAAAGTCAGTTGCGGTGCTAAAGGAATCTCATCTCTTCGGGAAGGCGTCCCAACTATTTTGCATGCATCGCAGGCTTTACAATATTCCTTGGAATATTTATGTAAAGTAGGCCACCAGAGGTCGGCTCTAAGAACCTTCTGCATTGTTGATTTTCCTGCATAGTGTCCTCCTATGATGCCTTCATGTGATTCTGCTAAAATCAGTGGTATTTTTGCTTCCATAATACATCTCCTCAAGATCTAATCAGGTCCCATCTTGTATAGTTGTCTGGCTATAAGTGAAAACTAAGTAGCACGCACTACCAGCTATTTCTTCTGGATGATTGTATATTCACTAGGTGCCATTCATGTTGACATGAACTAGACTATCTCAGCGAAGTGGTCATCAACCCTTGTAATGGCCAACAACTGTGCATCTGGTAGTGTATTCTCCAAACTAGTAGGGTCCTCTCCATGCTCCAACCTAGACAAGCGGTCAAGTCCCTTGTTCATTCTCCCTGGCTTGACCACAATCTCAAAATCATATTCCTGGAATAAAAGTAGCCATTTGCATACTCTTCTTCCCAACATTGGCTTGTTGACTAGGTATTTCAACGCAAATTTATCAGTGAACATCTTAAAATGTCCTCCCAACAAGTAGTGGTGAAACTTATGCAACGCATACACCATGGCTAAACCTTCTCTCTCAATGGTGGTGTAATTTATCTCAGCTATTGAGAGCTTCCTACTAGCAAAGGCTAATGGATGGTCAATATCTCCTGCTCCTAGTTGTGCTAACATTGCTCCTAGTGCAATAGATGAAGCATTGACATGCATGTGAAATTCCTTGCTCCAATCTCAGAAAAACATAATAGGCACAATAACCATTTTCTGTTTCAGTGTGTCAAAGCTCTATTGACATTCTGCTCTCCATTGAAACGGACAATCTTTCTTCAAAATATTTTCCATGGTTGTTGTAATTTGTGCATATCCCTTAATGAACTTCCTGGAGTATCCAATATGTCCCAACACAGTGCACAGTTTTTTGACTGAGGTAGGGGGGGGGGGTAGATCAACAATAATGGAAATCTTGGATGGGTCTACCAGCAACCCCTGCTTACACACAATATGGCCCATCAACACTCCAAAAGGTGAAAACAAGATGCACTTATTTAGATTCAGGGAAATCTGAAATTGCCTGCACTTATCCAAGAATAGTTTTAAACATTCAATATGATTCTGCAATAGGCTAAAAACAATCCAATCATCAAAATATGCTTCCGAATATTTATGTAAAAACTCCTTGAACGCTTCCACCACCACCCTGGAAAATATGGTTGGTGCATTCTTCAATCCGAAAGGCATCATTGTATACCGGTAGGAACCCCATTCTATTGCAAATGTGGTCTTATGGCGATCTTCTTTAGCAATATTGATCTGGTGATAACCTAAAAATTCATCTGTAAAGGAATATACCTCCTATCCTCCCACATTATCTAACACTTTGTTAGTGAAAGGTGTAGGGAATGGGTCATGCAAACATGTATCATTTAGCTTCCTGAGATCTATAGAGATCCTGATCACTCCCATTTTCTTATCTTGTACCACCATAGGACTAATCCATTATGACTCTTCCATAGGTTCTATGATTCCTGCTTCCAGCATTCTGTCTAGTTCAATCTTAACTTTTTCCTTATATTTGGGATTCAATATGTAGGGTCTCTGCTTAAATGGCCTGGCATCTGGATTAAAGGGGATCTTCATCTCTCCCATGGGCCCTTTAATTCCCTTCATATCAGTGAATTTGGTTGGGAACAAGTCTTGATATTCATGCAGTAGTTATGTGATCTTATCAATGGTGGCATCATCCCAATAATCTCACACATTAGCAAGCTTAGGTTCTTGCTATGTTCCAATGTTAACATTCTTGATCTTGATTGGTTGTCCAATGAAAGGTAGTTCGACTCATGATCCTTGTACGTCTCTCTATCCTTTTGTTTCTGCGATGTTCACATTCCTAGGATCATCATCTTCATCATCATTGATATTGTAACATCCTTGCAATTTCTGAAGAGGTTCAATCCATTCATCCTCTTCTTGCTCAAGACGGGAGTTAGGTGCCCCCTCAAAGACTTTCTGTCTTACAACTTGTAGAGCTTGATCTACTGAAGGGTACTGGCTTTCAAATGAAAATGTAGCTACAAAATTATGAGTCATATCGTACCAATCTAAAGTGGTGAGGCACAGTTCTGCTTGAAGATACCAATTGATGGGCGTTGTGTCCAATGTGTTGATGAATTTATGCACCCACTACTCCTGAGGGATGCTACTCTAGGCTTCCTCACAACTTCATACATGGTATTTTAGACAACTTTGACCTGTGTATCTAACATCGCATCCTTTGACTTGTTCTGAAAAGCGCACTACCATCAAAGTGTGACATTGCATCCATTCCGTGATGTTCCTTTTATGTGTCCCACGCCATATTTTTGGGGTTGATTTCAAAGCCTCATCCAGTGCCAACAATATTTGTTGTACTAGAACAACTTCTTCAAATTTTAACAAGAATTTTTTAAGTGATTCAAACCATCAAAGGTGGGCAAGTTACTTACTTTTGTGTCAATCCAACAAAGTTCCCTAGTCAATATGGCACACCTCCATGTAGAAACTTCATACATTTTGTTCTGCCAATTCTCCAGTGCTTCTTCTGATTTTGATGAGCATGAGTTTTCACTTCGCCAACTTGAATTCCCATCTATTGTAGGATTAATGTAATCCTATTGTCTCGCGGTCAATTTATATATATATTCTCTAGATCATATGCACGGTCTTCTTCTCTGATGGGTTCTTTGTATCTCTGACATTCATTAGGATCCAAAGGTGCAATGACCCTAAGGCCATAACCTTCAAATGCCATTCTTCCTTTCTTTAATGCAAGAACAATGGAATTTTTGAAATCCCAATCAATTCCTAATAGCGCATGATAAGGATAGTTATCATCAACTATCTCAATCACCTCGAATTCCACAAATGTTCTTACCCCATTGATGTCCACAGGGAGATGCTCCAACCTACCAAAGGGGCTTACTGCCTGCTGATTATCCATCCTAAGCATGATAGGAGAACATATCAACTTAAGTTTTCCCATCAATGCCTAGGTCTGCTTCGTCATAACATTGACTTCTGACCCTAAGTCGAGGACAACATAATCTATATCATAATCTCCAGTTTGAGCATTAAGGTGTAGTTCCTTATTTGTACTTCTCTTTCTAGATAGTTGATATACTGATTTATTCAGTAGAGGATATACCCTTCTTATCTCAAACTGTCTAATCAAATTTTGTAGTTCTTGTATGTATTTTTCATCCTTAATCAAATTAATGCAAGTACATAAGAATTCCATAAGCCTACTTACCTATTTTCCTTCTCTGGGTGAAGTAGATTGATCAAAGGCCAGATGAATTCCACATTCTCTCACTTTTGGTTGGGCCTTCGATGAAGAAGCCTGATCTCCTCCCAAAAAAATTCTTGCTTCCTCAAATGTTTGTTTCTCCTTATTTGGATCAAACTCTTGTTTCTTCTCTACAGCTCTTCTAACTCCTGATTCTTCTGTAATATTCCTTGGAGTCACCATGTCTTCTCCTGCAGCAACGCCTCCTCTATTGATAACAACAAATCTAGGATCCACTCCGTGAGGTTATGATGAGATTATTTATACTAGTTGGTTCCCTCCTCGTCTCTCCTGAAGTTTGGATAATAGCGCAGGACAATCTTCTATGACATTTTCAAATGAGTTGCAGTAATTGCAAGTGGTACAAGGGTTCTGACAGTCCCTTGCCAAGTGACCTGGCTGTGTGTAGTTATAACAAATGATCTAACCTCGACCTCAACCCATGCCTCCTCCTCATTCTCTTCCTCTGAATCCACCACGAGGGTTGAAGTTTCCTCTTCCAGGGGAGTTAAACTGTGTAGTATTTCCTTCTTATTGTACTTCGCCTTGAATCTTATATGTGTCTCTTGATCTTTCATGCAAGAGGTMATAAGCCCTACAATCTTTCTCATCATGCCCCACATATTTACAGAATGTGCAGTAAAGGTTGGTAGGTGTCTGAGCATAATTTTTCATGTAATAGCATTCTCYAGGGCGATGTCTATTTCTCCATACCTCACACCAAGGTAGAGTAACTTGCTTCAGAGGGCTCGGGGCTCCTGAAGCTAAGTACTCATGAAATAGAGGACAATGCTCCTTTTCATGGCCCTTTGATTTGCATTTGATACACCAAATATCATCTCTTTTATMTTTTCTCTTATCCTTTTTCATATCTTCGACCTGCAGTGATAAGCTAGGTTAGCTGACTCAAAATTTGACTCATACCTGAGCTGGACTCTCCCATAGGGGTTGATTCTAGTTTCATGGCGATCTCTAGTGCCTTAGCTTGCAAAGCGATMTTTTTTTGCATCACAGGGATTCTTATCTATGGTAAGAGGGTAGAAATGAACCACTCTTTATTTTGTTCATCTGGAATCTAAAAACTCAAATGACCTGTCAGGGTATTAAACCTCTGATCAAACTCCCAAACAGGTTCATCTACTTTCTGCTTGATTTATTTCAAATTTGTAATGCACTGTGACTCTGACTTGGGTTTCTTGAATTCTACAATCAACGTAGTCTTGATCTCATTCAACAGTTTCGGCTGTGCAACTCCTTAGATGAAATTCATGTACCAACTCAGTGCGTAGTCTTTTAGGGTAGTACTAAACTGAGCTCTCTTAATAGCTTCGTCGGTGACATTCTTAATACTCCATACATCTTTGCATAAGAACCAATGCTAATCAGGATCTTTAGATCCATCTCCCCTAAAGGTGGGTAACCTCATCTCATCTGCGATAGATATTCCTAGGTTTCCTAACTGGGTATGTATTGAACTGCTGGTAACAGTGCTCTGAGTGCTCTGATAACTTGGGTTACTCTAGTTACTTAATGTTGTTAAAACAATACGAGGTGTAATAGTACTTACTTCAACAGTCTACGCAGTTCCTGAAGTTTCTGACTCTTCTCGGTGAGGTTCTTCAATATTCCCTTCTTCTGCCCTAGAAAAATCTAAATGTTCCTCATTCAGTAACTCATCTTCTTCTCCATTGTAGAACCCTTCTTCCTGTGCTGGAGGTTCGTGATTCTTCTCAAACAATTTCACCATATGAACCTCTTTGAATGCTCTCCCATTGTGCGTGTGTTCGACCTCTATGTCATTGTCGCTATCTGAATTCTTGAACATTAGATTTTTCAATCTGACCCACTACTGTATATTCAATATGTTCTTCTCATGCAATAACATCTTGATCTTCAACTTCAATAAGTGTAAAAATTTTCCTCTTGTTTCCTTAAAGAAATATCTCTCTGCTTGGCTATATCATTCTACTCTATCAATAGAAAACTCAGTAACGTACCCTCCAATGGTACTATCAAACTAGTGATCTACTGCTCTTGACCTTCTTGATCAGTGCCGACGTCCAAACAACAGGTGGTTTGAGTCTAAGTTCAAACTGGGTATCTTCTAATCTGGCTAGCCACTCATATAGCTCCTGATGAATTCCTCCAAATAAAATCTCATGTATATCAGTAAATATATACCTTCCCAACCAATCCTCTATACTAATATTAGGGTTCTTATTATGAGCTTCAACGAAGTCCTTCTCTTTTTCTTATATCCACTTCTGAATCTTTGTCTTCGATAGAAACCACCTTGACATTCCCTCAAGAAGATCCTGGTCCTAGCAACAAAACCATTTGTTGGCATAGGGGTCGACCCAGAGTTCAGCTCTAATAGTGCACCAACAAGCCCTAACTACTATCCCTTACGACAACACCTGCGAAGTAGATGTAGTCTCACCCGAAGTAGCGATAGGGGGTTGTAGGACATAGGTGTCTACAACCAGAGGAAATGCAAAGTGGATCCATGGAAACTCACACACATAGATCTAGTTATTCCTTATCATCCTTAAGCCTACTGCGCGAACTATATCTCATATCTGACACAATATTGCATTGACAGTATACCAGAGATCAGAAGAACATAACATCAATCACACACAACAACAAGATATATGTGGTTCACCCTCTCCCTAGGGCTACGTCCACCTAATTGTGCTTTCTAATATATTAGATGAAAGCATATAGCTCCATATATGCTCTTAGATTCCATATCTCTCTTTCTTTCTCTTCTTCTCTCCCCTCCCTGTGCACCCAGCTGCAAAGTTGATCTTCATTACCAGCTGAAGATCTTACAACACAGACTTATCTCACCACACAATACTTCTCTTTCAACAATAACAACAATCACTCATCATAACATAATCAAACCCATCTCAGGTCCTCTTGACCTTTATTTATACATTACAATGACTCTTGGACATCCTTAGGCTGAAACCTAGGTGTCAAAACCCTAAATACCAAAACCCTAGATGTCTAAAACCCTAGGTCAACCTGACCCGCGTTTTCAGGGCTTCGCCAGCCTGTCTTTCCTTCTTTCCTGCAAGGTGTTCCAAAGCATCCATTGGTGGATTTTTCTGCTTGCTGAGTTTTCCACGATCCATTTTCCTTGTTGATCTGTCTTTCTTGATGGCTTGCTTTCTCTTACTTCGCTCCTTCTTTTCTACTATTTTGGCCACTTCGACCCCATCTCAATCAACTTGTCTTTCATGCAGTTCGCAGTTTGCGCTTCTTTCCTTAATCTTCACAACCTTCCATAACCAAGGGCCAATAGGCTCGGGCCAACATTGGGCCTCGATTTCTAACCTTTTTCTTGCATGGGAAGACTATACCAGAGAGTGGACAGGGGTAGCTTGGACAATTTTATTGATAGGTGGAGGAGCAGGTAAAGACAAGTTAGGCCAGCCAGGATGTTGGGAGACTGTCAGGTGGACAATCTCTTGCCATTCATCATTTTAAGAGACTTCAGGTTGTAGTGAGACATGAGGAGGAATTGGGATACTAGGGACCTGTGGGACTTGGAAGGGAGGCATTTCAGGCCTAGGTTGGACCACTCCTTGACCAATCCAGTTAAAACATCCAGCTTGAAATAGTTGGCCTAACTCTTATGAGTCTGCATCAAAGTGTATAGAGAACCTTGGCCTTCTAGGGCCCCTGTTCCAATTTCCTCTACCTCGGTTACCATGGACATGGCTACCTCTGTTGAAAAATCTCATTCCTGTATGAATAATTGATTAGCAAATAGTTTCTTTAACAACCATAAATGGAAAATCTTTTAAATATGAAATAAAATTTGCCTCATCAACATATTAGAATCATACAATCCAATCCATACAAATCGTTTAATAGTTGTCAATGAGTAGGGGGTGAAAAAGGGTTATGGGATATGCGAGGGGTTGTATTGAGAGAAAAATGTTAAAATGAGGGGGGAAATATCATGATTACTGCTCACATACATCAAACAATCAACTGTGTAGTAAACCAAAAGAATATATCACTGTAATTCATCACTATGGTCCCTTAAATGTCATAATACATAACTTATCTTAACTATAATTAAATTTTAGGAATAGGGAGTGGGTAGTGAATATGGGAAGGTGATGGGAATTATAATGAGCGAAAAGTGAAATAATGGTAGGGAAAAAGAGTGAATAATGTTCGAAAAACCAATTAAGTAATCCATAAAAACAGTTATGTATTCAATACAATTATTCCAACACCAATAAAACAATTATTGTGGTCAATTAAACCATTATTGTGTATTAAAACTTTTTCATTGTCCCACATTCACTTAACACATAATATAATTATACTCAGAATCATCATGAATTTCACCCATATTGTTTAAAAGAATTATGTTTCTTTTCAATTCCTTCCCTTTTATTTTTAAAACAAAATCCAAGGAACACACAGTCATATTGCTTAAACTGTTGGATTATTGAGAGGGGGGGTGAATCAGTAATAGAGAAATTCAATCCTTTTTCACCAAAAATGCAAGTCTTATATCAATGTAGCATTATCATCCAATAGTTACAGAGTAAATAAACAATGAACAAATCAACAATCACACACATACATAGTACACCAGTTTTTTTACGTGGAAAACCAAAGTAGGAGAAAACCACTGAATGACTTTTCTTATATGCCTTGAAGAATTACATTCATTGGAAGCACCAAATTCCTTTATTTTCCAATTGAAATTGGAAGGAGGCTCCAACCCCCTAGTTTCTCATGCTACAACTTGAGGGAAGATCCAACTCCCAAATTCTCGGGTTACAACCAGAAGGAGGCTACAACCCCCTAAGTTATTCAACTACAATCAGAAGGTGGCTACAGCCACCTGTCCTTGCCTTGTCCAACCACCCTGAAATATAAATTCCAAATGTAGACAACTTGTCAATGTCACCAAATCAACCACTTCCATTGTCAACCTATCACTGTCAACTTGTACCAATAACTTGTAACAACTTGCACCAAACAACCTATACCAATAACCTGAACCAACATGTACCATGCATCAACCTTGAATCATCAATATGTACCAACATCATCAACTATACACCTCATGTATGTGCCAACTCATCAAATATGCACCTCATGTATGTGCCAACTCATCAACTACTTGTCTCAACCATGTACCCAACATGTACCTCAACCATATACCAAAGACATACACCAATATAACCATAAAAAGTTATCTAACAATTCATCACTTTATCCATAAACCAAATACCATAAACCCTTACATCAAACCATGTGCCACAACCTCACTGTTATGTATTCTCAAGCTAAACCAACAACTTCAACAACACATCGCAACCAAAATACCAATACCCATATGCCGAATACCAACAACAAAATACCAACTGTATCCCTCAACAAATCTAATATATGCAACAATATTGAACATCCAATAACATCTCAAGAGATAAACCCTAGCTCACAAAAAAAACCTCAAAAAAGATGTGCCATATCTCTCATAAATAGACCCCAACCATGTTGTTGTCGTGATTTTTCTGCCGCACTTTTTCTGTCGCGATTTTTTTGCCTCACTTTTTCTGCTGTGATTTTTTTGCCGCACTTTTTCTGTTGTGATTTTTCTGCTGCAATTTTTCTACCACGATTTTTCTGCCGCACTTTTTTTTCCACAATTTTTCTATCGCACTTTTTCTACCGCACTTTTCCTGCCACATTTTTTTTTGCCACACTTTTTCTGCTACAATTTTTCTCTATCAATAATACCTTCCCAAATAACCTTTCACAAAATAGATATTCAATGATATTCAAGTGTGATTAAAATGAGAGAGCCTTGCCTCTTATTTATACTTTCATGTAGCTTCCTCAAGGGGTTACCTTTTAACCATCTTAACCCACTTTCCTTATTTTAGGGTTAACCAACTTCTAACCACTTGTCCACTTAGTAATTTCTCCATTAACTTTATTATTTAAATAATTTCTTTTGTATCCACTTTGACTTATAGTACACTCATCACTTCACTTTATTATTTACCTTCTAAAATCTCTCAAACTGCTTTCCTTATTTTAGAGAGTTCTCCATTAACTTTATTATTTAAATAATTTCTTTTGCATCCTCTTTGACTTATAGTACACTCATCACTTCACTTTATTATTTAAATAATTTCTTCTTTGCAAACACTTTGAGTACTTTGACCTTTTAGGGCTTCTGGATGACTCATGAGGTTTCTCCAACTTCACATGGCCATAACTCTCTAATTGTGAGGAGTTATGTGACGTTCCACATACCACCGGAAATGACATGACATATACTATCCATATAGAATAGTCTTACCTACAAATATATCAAAATTCATACCATTATCCATCAAACAAACTTGGGTCCATTACCCAAACCTTTGTGCTACCAGAATTCGCTACCAGACTTTCTTCAAGGGTTGACATCAATGAAAACCAACCCAATTAATCAATATGAACTCCGTTCAACATAAAAACATCAACCAATGCCCATAATTTAATAAATCAAGCATAGTCACATGTCTTTCCTGAGTCAAACATACT
>JASDQU010010753.1:119949-131806 GCA_032191745.1 Picea mariana
TTACCTTTTAACCATCTTAACCCACTTTCCTTATTTTAGGGTTAACCAACTTCTAACCACTTGTCCACTTAGTAATTTCTCCATTAACTTTATTATTTAAATAATTTCTTTTGTATCCACTTTGACTTATAGTACACTCATCACTTCACTTTATTATTTACCTTCTAAAATCTCTCAAACTGCTTTCCTTATTTTAGAGAGTTCTCCATTAACTTTATTATTTAAATAATTTCTTTTGCATCCTCTTTGACTTATAGTACACTCATCACTTCACTTTATTATTTAAATAATTTCTTCTTTGCAAACACTTTGAGTACTTTGACCTTTTAGGGCTTCTGGATGACTCATGAGGTTTCTCCAACTTCACATGGCCATAACTCTCTAATTGTGAGGAGTTATGTGACGTTCCACATACCACCGGAAATGACATGACATATACTATCCATATAGAATAGTCTTACCTACAAATATATCAAAATTCATACCATTATCCATCAAACAAACTTGGGTCCATTACCCAAACCTTTGTGCTACCAGAATTCGCTACCAGACTTTCTTCAAGGGTTGACATCAATGAAAACCAACCCAATTAATCAATATGAACTCCGTTCAACATAAAAACATCAACCAATGCCCATAATTTAATAAATCAAGCATAGTCACATGTCTTTCCTGAGTCAAACATACTATTTTTAAACATGCTCGATTCCATTCCTTTGACAAATTTAACAATTAAATTTGCAATGAAACCATACTACAAAAACCCCATGCTCATCTCTGATGGTGAAATTAAAACAAAACGAAGCACAATGTTTATATAAATCATACACAGTAGACAACCAAGCCACAATTATCAACTCTTAAACTTGCAATAATCTCGATAGGGACAATTTAAACACACAACAACACCAACTTGAATTTATACAATGTTGTAGGAACACATGGGCCAATGAATAATGCAAATATGCACCTATATGACTGTGCATATCCAATTAATCTCAATCAAACCATTTATAACAATGTCGGGTTATTGATTTGACTATCACAACAAAAGGAAGCAACGATTGTATGCCCATTATCATTTCCAATTACAACTCTCGAGTCAACTCGATCAAATAGAGACGAGCCAACAATCAAAGCCATTGTCAATACTACTCAACCAACTTAACACAGTCAACAAGATGCCTGATAGGGTGAGACTGGTTTAGTTTATCAAAATCAGGCTTTGTGACTAATGAACAAAATAATCAAGGGTTCGCTCGGTGGAACCAAACACAGGGAGACTGGAGGTCAACCATATCAACAATAAGTGAGATCCTTTGAGACAAGCATGGTGGAACCAAAAACCTTATAAACCTTAGATTGTAAGAAAGGGTGACAGTTTGACACCAGGTAGGAGAGACCATGATGTAGAGGAGCAGAGGTTTCTTACTAGCTAGTAACCAACACCAAGAACACGCAGAGGCATAACCCTCATGTTTTCCCCAATAGTCAAATAATGCTGATAAAAATGCAGACCCCAAGTAATACCAACAACCCTAAAGCATGATTCTTGGCATAATAGCCACCCATAACCAACTGTGCGGATACCAATAACGTAAAATGAGCCCACAACCAAGTGAAAAAGATACATAGTGACCAAAAGGTGGTTCAAAACATACACAACAACCCCATAACACCAAATACAACCAGGTGTGGTTATAATAAATGTGAGGAGATGACCAACAAGGCCAAACAGAGTGAAACCCTCCAAAAAAAACCCATAAAGACAACAAAGATCCATCACGACTTCCACCACATAGAGAAACCAATGAAATCATGACTTCAACCATCGATTTTTCCATTTCCAACAAATAACACATAGTCATTCCAGAGAAACACCATGATTTTACACAGTTTCCAACTTCAAGAAAACATAGACCGACACATTACCGATCCAACATTCATTTCATACACAGAGCGAATTCATGGATGGGAAAAAAGAAACATACATGTAACCAATTGCCTTAAAAATGTGAGCTTGGTCGAGCAATTCTTTCCACGCCTGAATCTCAGAGATTAACCACAAAAAAAACCAAAACGAACAATAACCATGCTAGGGTGACAAGCCAGTGTGAGAAGTATGGAGTGACGTGCATTTACTGCATGTCGCTTCCATCCTCCATCTCATTCAATTATGTAGTACACGACAGCCAGCCAAACCATTAATCCATGCCATTAGTCCATGCATCGAAACTTACACACATTGCTTTCCAATTGCGCCACTTGATCAGTATTAACCATTTCCCAAAACCTTATTGTAACATATATCACATTCCCCCAACATAAGTCAATACAAATCGTATAGCCACTAACATTTCTAGTTAGGACTAACATCAATTTCTCTAAATTTCAATTGCATATAGTATAGCATAGCATAGCATAGTTTCCTTTTCTTGGATTTATTCCATATTTCTCTTATCTCTTGTTATAACTAACATGTGTCTTGTATAGGTGTAACAATTAATGAATCATGGCGCCAATGGCGATGCAATAATAGTCCATATAAGTCATTCATACATGGAATTTAGAACTTGGAGCAACATAACCAACACGTAAAATGCATTATCCATCTGCCATTGTGATGCAAATAGAACCAATATTTCATCATCAATCATGTAGAACCATGTAAGCAACATCGAAACAATAGCATAAAGTGTGTAATAAGACTATCTTTGATCCTCCGGTCTACAAGGGGGTCCCACCTACTAGTATTATATATCATTAGCTTAGTTTAAATAATAGGCTTTAGCAATACTTTGCGGGCAAAATCCTCGTTGCGATTTTTATCGTCAACAAATTAGCAAATCCATATGGAAATATGTTTCCAACAGATTAAGAACTTAGAACACATGGTCTCGTAGACCAAGATTGGCAGATCAAGAAGATATAACCAGAATGATTATGCAACAGGGGGAAGTGAGCGGATTTAATGGAAAAATGACCAGGAATTCGAGAATAACTCATGAAAATTGTTAAGTATGAGGGGGTTTATCCCTGTATGCATAATCATTCAATCGGAATTTGCTCTTACTTCAAGGAGAAAAATTTATCGACTTTCTCTTTTTAATTCAAATGGATGAAGAAATGGAAAGGAGAAGCGAGAGATAACCAACTCTTTTATAAGACAACAGTGAAAGTAAATAACAAATTCAATTTACTTTCAGGGGGAACATCATAACAGTTGTGTAAGCTTGATTGTTATTGACTAACAATACCTTGCAGGAGTGTCACTATGGCAGAACTGATCCAACAAATTATTCTTGACCAAAAATAAACTAAAAGATGAAAAGAAATAAAATTCATGACAGAAATGGGACTGCAAAATTTAAAACAACAGAAATAAAATGACAGAATTGCAAAATAAGCATGAAAGATATTAAAAGAAAAGCATAAATTAAACTACGGTAAAAGAAAAAATACAAAACAATGGCGAAAACAAAAGAAAAACTAGACTACAAATATACATAAAATCCAAACAGCATTAAAACTTTTCAAGTTGGTTCCACGTAGTGTTTTAAGTGAGAATCGTTAGTGTTGTAGGAGAACAATCACTCCTCT
The DNA here is from genome assembly GCA_032191745.1 of Picea mariana. NCBI lineage: Eukaryota > Viridiplantae > Streptophyta > Pinopsida > Pinales > Pinaceae > Picea > Picea mariana. The sequence continues at coordinate 123,550 of JASDQU010010753.1, forward strand.
AAATATTTTAGAATGTAAGAGTTGGTATCCAGGAAAAATGCGATCTTGAAAGGACCCAACCATAAATTCTGAAACTTTGCGATGAGTGATAGCCCTTTAAAGTACATGATTAGATCATCAAGATAAGCATGAATAATCTTACCGATCAAATCGTCGAAATTTAATTGCATAGGTATTTTAAAAGAGGTACTCACATCAGATAGGCTAGGAGGCATATGTTCGTAATTCAAGGTACCCCAATGAGTAATAAAGGTGGTTTTATAATTATCTACCCTTTTCACCTTGATTTGATTGTAACCGAAAAAATTGTCAAGTAAGGAAATCATCTGTGACCCTGCGACTTGCTGCAAAATCATTTCCATGTTAGGGAGAGGAAACTGATATTTTATACTAGCTCAATTTAATGCACGGAAATCAATGCATAATCTGATCTGACCAATTATTTTCGAACAGGAACCAAATTGAAAACCCATTCAGAATACTTGACCGGAAAGATGATTCCAACTTTCAAGAGTTTTTCCAACTCCTTTTGAATAGTTGCTTCCAGTGCAGGGTTGATAGGTCTTTGTTTTTTCCTAATTGGTTTTATTCCTTCCTTTATGGGAATGGTATGTTGCATAAGAGAAGGATCAAAACCAGGAAGATCCTTGTAAGACCAAGCAAAAACATCTTGAAATTCACCAAGTAGCTTGGAAAACTTCATTTTCTCTTCATCGGAACATCGGGCACCTATTTTAACATTCTTTGGAGGCTCGGGTGTCCCAATGTTCAAGGAGGTGGTTTCACCCACCTTCCTTTTCGACTCCTCTTATTTTTGTTTCTCTTTATTGCCTACATCACTCGATGAAAACAAACTCTCTAGAGGAGTCAAGCCCTTAGGAATATTGTTATATTTTATGGATATAATTTCCTTGGGCTTATGAGCTTCATTTTGAATGAAAGCATAGATGCTCTCATCGCTAGGGAAGACCTGCCAAGATTCTATATTGATAGGGATATGAGGACAATATAGAGATTGAAAAGTACAATCAGGTCTATGTGGCAGAAGTTGTTGATTAGGAGAGGCTGCAAAAACAACTAACCTATCAGCCATTGAGTTGAATTCCCTCTTAACATGAGTAATGTTGAAAGATAATAGGTTCGAGATAAGTGCCCAAACAATTTGGGTGTATCGTTTCATTAATGTTTTGCTAGGAGAGTATATCTTACGTACAAGGTTTACAACAAGCTCATAATCTCCAAAAATTGAAAGGTGACCACAACCAATATTATAGGAATTTTCAATGCCTAATAATAAAGCTTCAAATTCAGTGACATTATTTGTGTAAGAAAACTCCAACCTGTAAGAAAAGTTATGATTTTTTTCCACAATAGAGTACAAGATTATGCATGCACCGTTACCTTCACTGGAGCATGAACCATCAAAGTGCATGTGCTACATACCATCATATAAATCGATTTGTTCCAAAGGAACGTTATCCTCCTCAAAAAAGATGGAATACACCCCTAGGTCCTCTTCGATTTAGTTCACATTTGGTTATGGGACACTCTCTATGCAAGGTGAAATCCTTCCCTCTCTAAGGACAATAATGTTTTTACCATTCTGAGGAATGGATAAGTGTGTCCCGTCGAGTGAGAGGTATCCACCCATCAAATCTTGCCAATCTCTTCCCAAGATGATTGATTAATTGCTTACTAGCATATCAATTACCTAAATATTAAGGGTTGTCCTTATTTCAGGGTGTGCACACAAAACTAAGGTCACATCTTTAATCTCACCTATGGTCATTTGTTGTAGACTATTATAAGAGAGCATGCTCCTGGATTTTTCATTTGTACAAGACAAGCCTAGCTCTTCCATAATAATCTTAGACATCACACTTGGGCCATAACCGCCATCAATGAGGCAACAATGGGCGATCTTATCCATAATCTTTACATAAATATAAAAAAGGGGATTTTTTACAAGGTATCTAAAGTTATGTACACCTACTTTATTTACAAACGAATCATCTTCATTTATCTCTTCAGAGAGGTTGGCTACAACGAAATCTTTTCCTTCCATGAATTGTTTTAGGTGCCTCTGTTGTTCAGGGACAACAACCATGTCCAGAAGGGTGGCATATGCTTTGATGTTGGCCAACTGATTTAGAATGTTGTATTTAGAATAGGGGAAAGGGGAGGTAATTCATTGACCGTCAGGAACCTTAGGAACCTAAACAGTAGCAACTGGTGAGGATGAGCTTGGGCTAGATGAATTGTGGGGAGGATCATATTTGCCTTAAGGAGCATAGGATTTGTTCCTAGTATTTATGATCATGACATCTTCTGGCTCTGCAAAATCTAGAACAACGATGGTAGTTTATGTTCTTTTACCAAAGATCTTATCTTTGGCACTCTTCCTTACCTCACGTTTGGTTTCCTCATGGTGTTCCTCACAAAAGTTACACCAACTTTGAGGCACGATAGCTTTAGGCTAGAAATTATTTTCAATTGGATTTCTAAAGGGGGGTGAAGAAGAGGATGAAGCTCCAAGGGTGAGAGGGGAGACATTTCCCTTTCGCTCATACGCTATCATACAATTATTCATATCTTGTACTAGTTGTAAGAGGGCAGACATGTTTGTTTGTTTAACCGATTCTCACCGAGGAAGACATGTTCTTCATACTCTAAACAAGTATGCACAGTGGAGTTGAGGCTATCAATGGATTTTTCCTCAAGCCTACGATGATATGGGGAAGGTAATGCATGAAAGAGGCTAGGTTCTGAGGTCGAATGAGTTCAGGGATTTGATTGTATAACTTAGTGAAACACGAGTTGAAGGACTTGATGGTTTCACCATTATTATAGGCAATGTTATTGTACTCCCGTAACTGCTCAGTTGGGCTTTTAGATTACCCATAAGTGGGCTTGAACCAATAAACTAACTCCTCCCAAGTAGACAAAATCTTAGGAGGAAGGTCAAATAAATCGTCCGCAACCTTTTCTTCCAAGGAATTGACGAATAAGTGCATGCAAGTATTGTTGTCATTGGCTCCTATGTTGTGTAGAAAATTCCACTAGGTGTTCATTTGTAGTGGCAGTGTTATTCCCCGAAAACCTAGGAAGATGCTCTTTGAATTTAGGAAGTGGATGAGTAGTCGGTGCTAGGTTAAGAGGAGAGGAAACATGTCATGGTGTGGTTGTGGCGTCTTCTTCAAACTAAAAAATCCCATACTTTTTAATGACTTTGGTGGGATTTGTGGTAGATTGGGCAGGGATATGGTGGCTATATAAGCTACAAATCATTGACGAAGTTGAAGACTAAGAGGAGGAGGAACTTCCAGTGGCACCAGAGCCACCACTAGATTCCATCTTGTGGATGATAGGTAAGGGAGAGAAATACGAATTGGATGAATCAAACAAAGTTCTCCTTAGAGCACTTTGTTGGGTTTATAACACAACGTTCCTTCTTCCTATTTTAGCAATAGGATTAACTTTAGGTGATAAGCCTCTTCTTCTCCTAGCAACATGAGGATATAAGAACATGAAAGAAGGGCAATGTTGAAGGAACAAGAAGGTTATTGTTGATTTCTAAGTTGTCTATGTCTAGCCTCCCAACATTCTTGGGCACTAATGTCTTGTTCAATTGTTTCCCATGAATGATTAAGCTCAGCCTGAGTATTGGAAATGTCTAAAATGGTGTTAAAAAAATTCAAAGAAATGCTAGTCTGATCTTGAAGACCGGGCTCAATATTGGGCTGCCTTGCAACAGGTACAATCATTAAGAAATAAAACAGTCAAAGAATCAATATCATAAAAATAGATGTATTCGATGCTAATCAAGCATAAAAATTAACCACAGAGATATTGAAGATGTCCCCAGTATGGTTGCCAAATAAATGTTGAGGAAAGATATGAAATGATTTTACTCAAGCATTTTCAGATCTTTCTTGACTAAAGAAAGATAGACAAGAATATCACCCTATGTTTATAGCCATCAAAATTGGTATCCTAATTCACAAGTATTGTTTACAAGTGCTTAGGCTGTTTTTTTTTATAAATAAAAGCTTGCTGAAAAATTCATTATTTATGTAATTTTCTGAACATAACAGATGCTGAAATAAATATAGAGACAGAAGTAAAGACACCAAGTCAATAATAAAAATAGATGAGACATAAAGCAGTCGTTTATTTCATTCCAATTCATCAAAAAATCATTCTCTTTACAAAATTTCCTGAGGAAGTTTTGGACCAAAGTCAAACTTAGACGTCCTTGATCAAACATACAAAAGGACTTTTGACAGAAGGTAAAAAACTGAACTTTAAAAGCTGGATCAACTTGCCACAGATTGTTGCCCACTCAACTCTCTGAAAAACAAGTGTCCGAATGATGTAATTCAACCCTGAATCTTGTTGTATACAATAGGACCCTTAGTATGCTTCTCCTTCTATTCTCCATGTGTTCCTCCTTTTCCTTTTGCCTTTAATAAAATTAGAATTGGTTGAAGTAGTTGAACTACTTATTTAGTTAAGTCAACTAAAACTCAACCAACTTTTTAGATAAGGGGTAAAAGTAATAAAATCATAATAAGGATTTTAAATAAATAATAACTAGTAGGTGGGACCCCTTGTGACTCCCTTTAGTTCTTTAACAATCATAACACAAATAGTTAATCAACAAAACATCCCTCCTTGTGACTCCCATCATCACTTCATATTTTGACAATTTATATCAATGATAATTGAAATTATTTCCAAAAATATATTACTCATATATCCAAAAATAGTGTGTTGTCCAAAATTTCAGAAGTCAACTGCTTTCAACAATGAATAAAATAAAAACTTAAAATCCATATTTTCCACTATGTGAGGCAATATTTCCCTTGTTGTTGTTGTCACCTTTTGATCTCTCTGAATTTTCTTTAGCTTGTGTGGAGCCTTTAGGCCTAATCTCATTGATCACATGAGAGCAATCATCTCTCAAATGCATGTGGGAAGACATAGATTTATAGAGTCATTTGAGGGTGAGGAAGAGGTAGCAATGGATTTTCCTTTTTCAGAGGCATGGTGGGCCTCAATTTTTTTCTTGCATGGGAAGACTGTACTGGTGAGTGGACAAGGGCAGCTTGGACAATTTGATTGATAGGTAGAGGAGCAGGTAAAGACAAGTTAGGCCAGCCACGATGTTGAGAGACTGTCGGGTGGAAAATCTCTAGCCATCCGTCGTTTTTAGGGACTTCAAATTGTAGTGAGACATGAGGAGGCACTAGGATACCAAGGACCTATGGGGCTTGGAAGGGAGGCATTTCAGGCCTAGGTTGGACCACTCCTTGCCCAATCCAATCAAAAAATCCAACTTGAAATAGTTGGCCTAACTCTTGCGAGTATGCATAAAAGTGTATAGACAATCTTGGTCTTCTAGGGCCCCTATTCCAATTTCCTCTACCTCCTTTACCCCGGCCATGGCTACCTCTGCTAAAAAATTTCATTCTTGTATGAATAGTTGATTAGTAAATAGTTTCTTTAACAACCATACATGACAACTCTTTTAAATATGAAATAAAATTTGGCTCAACAACATATCAGGCTCATGCAATCCAATTCATACAAATCGTTTAATAGTTTTCAATGAGCAGGGGGTGAACAAGGGGTTTGGGATATGTGAGGGGTTGTATTGAGTGAAAAATGTTAAAATGAGGGGGAAAAGATCATGATTATTTCTCACAGAGATCAAACAATCAATTGTATCGTAAACCAAAAGAATATATCATTGTAATTCATCCATGCGGTCCCTTAATTGTCATAATATAGAACTTATCTTAACTATAATTAAATTTTAGGAACGGGGAGTGGGTAGTGAATATGGGAAGGCGAGGGGAATTGTAATGAGCCAAAAGTGAAATAATGGTAGGGAAAAAGAGAGAATATTGTTCGAAAAACCAATTAAGTAATCCATAAAAATAGTTATGTATTCAATACAACTATTCCAGCACCAATTAAAAAATTATTGTGGTCAATTAAACCATTACTATGTGTTAAAACTTGTTCACTATCCCACATTTAATTAACAAAGAATATAATTATACTTAGAATCGTCATGAATTTCACCCATATTGTTTAAAAGAATTTTGTTTCTTTTCAATTCTTTCCCTTTTATTTTTAAAACAAAATCCAAGGAACACACAGTGATATTGCTTAAACTCTGTTCAACATAAAAACATCAACCACTGCCCATAATTTAATAAATCAAACATAGTCATGGGTATTTCCCGAGTCGAACAGACTCTTTTTGAACATGCCCAATTCCATTCCTTTGAAAAATTTAACAATTAAATTTGCAATGAAACCATACTACCAAAACCCTGTGCTCATATCTGATGGTGAAATTAAAACAAAATGAAGCAGGATGCCTACATAAATCATACACAGTAGACAACCAAGCCACAATTATCAACTCTTCAACTTGCAATAATCCTGATCGAGACAATTTAAACACACAACAACACCAACTTAAATTTATACCACGTTGTAGGAACACACAGACCAATGCATAACACAAAGATGCACCTCTCTGATTGTACATATCCAATTACTCCCAATGAAACCATTTAACATTTTTGAGTTATCGATTCGACTGTCACTGTTGGTTGTGGAGCTTGATTATATTCATGATTCATAGGTCCTTGCTTTCAACCATGTTTATACCCCATGAAGTATTTACACCCCAGAAGTATGTACACTCTTCCACGCGAGGGAGTGCAGAGGGGGGTTACCCCCTCTGCGGGGTCCAGGGGGCCTATCCCCCTGGATGGGGGGTATGGGGGCAAGCGGGCCCCCGAAGAAAAAATTGCCTTGTAAAAGTATATTGTAATTTCATTGTAAATCTGGACCGTTCATTATAAGGTCACAGATCTAACGGTAGAGATTATGTTAGGGTTTTTTGCCCTAGAAGGCAACCCTCTTTTATGAGGCAAATGTATCGCAGCTATGGATGGTGGTGAATATTGTATTCTGAGAGAGGAGACTGTGAGAGAGAGAAGGGGAAGTTACAATAGGTTTTGCTGTAGGTTGTATCCCTTCATTTTCTAGATAATAATAAAGAAAGGATCTGGCAATTTCTCTAGTGGACGTAGCCCACACTGGGTGAACCACGTAAATCTGTGTCTCTCTTGTATTGTGTGTCTTCTGTGTTTTGTTTCTGCATTTGTTTTATTTAATTGCTCCGTGGTCCTGTTTTTCTAACAACTAGTATCAGAGCATAAGGTAACTTGCAGGAAAAGAGGGTTCTTGGTTCGAGTGGGAGCAATGTCGGAAGATGGAAAGTTTAGGGTCAAGAAATTTAACAGCCAAAACTACCAGTTATGGAAGATGCAGATGGAATACTATTTATATCAGAAGGATCTATTCCTACCATTGAGAGGAGTAGCAAAGAAGCTAGTGGCCATGAAGGACGAAGAAGGGGATATTCTTGACAGAAAGGCTCTAGGAACGATACGGTTGAGCCTGGCAGCGTCGGTGGCTTTCAATATTTCGAAAGAAAAGACAACAAAGGGTTTGATGGACCCGTTGGCCAAATTGTATGAAAAACCCTCGACGTCGAATAAGGTATTTCTAATGAAGAGATTATTTAATATGAAGATGTCAGAAGGTGGGTTTGTTGCAGATCATTTAAATGAATTTAATATGGTTACTAATCAACTAAGTTATGTAAAAGTGGACTTTGATGATGAGGTTAGGGCTCTTATAATCTTGTGCTCATTGCTAGAAAGCTAGAATGGCTTGGTCATGGCTGTAAGTAACTTTGTCTCTGGTTCAAATACTTTAAAATTTGATGATGTTGTTGGTATTAGCCTTAGTGAGGAAATGTGACGGAAAAGCACAGGTGAGACATAAGGAAATGTGTTGAACATGGAGAACAGGGGTAGACAAAAGGATAGAGGAAAGGGCTCAAGAAACCGCGGAAATTATAGGAAGGGCAGATCCAAATCCAGACTTGGAAAGATAGAGTGATGGAATTGTGGGAAGAAAGGACATCTGGAGAAAGACTGCAGAGCTCCAAAGAAACAAAGAGATGGACAACAGGAGAGAAATCAGGAAGCCAATGTAACAGGTGATGTGTTACAAGATGCTTTGATTCTTTCTGTAGATAATATTTCTGAGTCTTGGGTAGTAGATTCAGGAGCTTCATTTCATGCCACACCCCATAGGAAACATTTTCTAGATTATGTTCAAGGTGATTTTGGACAGGTTCATTTGGGTGATAATAAACCATGCA
>JASDQU010010753.1:131906-143731 GCA_032191745.1 Picea mariana
CCTTGCAAAGAAATCAGCCTTCCATTCGAAGACTAAGCATATACAGTTGAGGTACCACTTCATACGATCCACCTTGGAAGATGGACAATTGAAGCTGGAAAAGATACACACTAGCCAGAATCCTACAGGCATGTTAACAAAGGGAGTAACCAGGGAGAAATTGAGTTCTTGCTCAGTTTCAGTTGGTCTTCAAGAATGAAGATGAAAATGAGAAATTTTCCAGGTCCAAGAAGGTTCAGAGTCCAGCATATATAGCAGCGGTGGAGTTGTTGAGGTCAGTCTCCAAGTGGGAGATTGTTGGTTGTGGAGCCTAATTATCTTCCTGATTCAGAGCTCCTTGCTTTCAGCCGTGTTTATACCCCATGAAGTATTTACACCCCAGAAGTATGTACACTCTTCTATGTGGGGGAGTGCAGAGGGGGGGTGCCCCCTCTGCGGGGTCTAGGGGGCCTATCCCCCCGGCTGGGGGGTCTAGGGGCAAGTGGGCCCCCAGCGGGGGTTTGGGGGCAAAGCCCTCGAAGCAAAAATTGCCTTGTAAAATTATATTGTAATTTCATTGTAAATCTGGACCGTTCATTATAAGGTCGCAAATCTAATGGTAGAGATTATGTTAGGGTTTTTTGCCCTAGAAGGCAACCCTCTTTTATGAGGGAAATGTATCACAGCTATGGATGGTGGTGAATATTGTATTCTGAGAGAGGATACTGTGAGAGAAGAGGAAGTTATAGTGGGTTTTGCTATAGGTTGTATCCCTTCATTTGCTGGATAATAATAAAGAAAGGACCTGACAATTTCTCTGGTGGACGTAGCCCACACTGGGTGAACCACGTAAATCTGTGTCTCTCTTGTATTGTGTGTCTTCTGTGTTTTGTTTCTTCATTTGTTTTATTTTATTGCTCTGCGGTCCCATTTTTCTAATAGTCACAACAAAAGGAAGCAACGATTGTATGCACATTATCATTTCCAGTTACAACTCTCCAATCAACTCGATCAAACAAAGACAAGCCAACAATCAAAGCCACTATCAATACTACTCAACCAACTTAACACAGTCAACAAGATGCCTGACAAGATGTGACTGGTTTAGTTTATCAAAATTAGGCTCTGTGACTAATGAACAAAATAATCAAGGGTTTTCTCAGTGGAACCAAACACAGGGAGACTGGAGGTCAACCATATCAACAGTAGGTGAGAGCCTTTGAGACAAGCATGGTGGAACCACAAACCTTATAACCCTTATCTTGTAATAAAGGGTGATATTTGGACACCAGGTAGGAGAGACCATGATGCGAAGGAGCAGAGGTTTCTTACTGGCCAATAACCAACACCAAGAACACGCAGAGGCATAACCCTCGTGTTTTTCCCAATAGCTGAATAATGCTGATAGAAATGCAGAGCCCAGGTACTACCAACAACCCTAAAGCATGCTTCTTGGCATAATAGCCACCCATAACTAACTATGTGGATATCAATAACGCAAAATGAGCCCACGACCAGGGGAAAAAGATACGCAGTGACCAAAAGGTGGTTCAAAACATACAAAACAACCCCATAACACCAAATACAACCAGGTGGGGTTATAATAACTGTGAGGAGATGAATAGCAAGGCCAAACAGAATGAAACCCTCTAAAAAAAACCCATAAAGACAACAAAGAGCCATCAAGGCTTCCACCACACAGAACAACCAATGAAATCGCGACTTCAACCATCGATTTTTCCATTTGAAACGAATAACACACACAGTCATTCAAGAGAAACACCATGCATTTACATAGTTGCCAACTTCAAGAAAACACAAACCAATACATTACCGAGACAACATTCATTTCATACATAGAGCAAATTCATGGATGGGATAAAAAGACCATACATGTAACCAATGGCCTTAAAAATGCGAGCTTGGTAGAGTAGTTTTTTCCACGCCTGAATCTCGAAGCTTAACCATAGCAAAAACCAAAATGAATAATAACCATGCTAGGGTGACGGCCCAGTGGGAGAAGTAGGGAGGGATGTGCATTTACTATGCGTCGCTTCCATCCTCCATCTCATTCAATTACATAGTACACGCCAGCTAGCCAAACCATTCATCCATGCATCAAAATTTGCACACATTGCTTGCCAATTGCACCACTCGATCCATATTAACCATTGCCCAAAACCATACTATAACATATATCACATTCCCCCAACATAACTCAATACAAATCGTATATTCACTAACATTTCTAGTTAGGACTAACATCAATTTCTTTAAATTTCAATTGCATATTGTATAGCATAGCATAGCATAGTTTCCTTTTCTTGGATTTATTCCATATTGCTCTTGTCTCTTGTTATAATTAACATGTGTTTTGTGCAGGTGTAACAAGTAATGAATCATGGTTCCAATGGCGATGTAATAATAATTGATATAAGTCATTCATACATGGAATTTAGAGCTTAGAGCAACAAAAACAACTCATAAAATGCATTATCCATCTGCCATTGTGACGCAAACATAACCAATATTTCATCATCAATCATGTAGAACCTTGTAAGAAACATCAAAACAACAGCATAAAGTGTGTAATAAGACTATCTCTGATCCTCCAGTCTACAAAGGGGTCCCACCTACTAGTATTATATATCATTAGCTTAGTTTAAATAATAGGCTTTAGCAATACTTTGCGGGCGAAATCCTCGTTGTGATTTTTATCGTCTACAATGTGCTCGCCGCAGAGTGCATGAGAACCACAACATCTCCTGGTAGACATGTGTCTGCCAAAACTCATACAAAACCATCAAATCATCTAGGGTTGTGCTATCACCCTTCATCCATATATAAAAAATCCAAATTGAAAGCTAATCTAGAAAAAAAAAATTGACATTTATTTTATTTTATTTATAAACTACACATGAAATCGATATGCAAGTAGAGAAAAATGAAATACAAAATGCATCTAAGATAATATGAGCAATCGATATGAAAATTCAAGGAAATCATGATGACCTACCTACTTACCTACGTCCTGGGACCTGACTAAGTGTTGGCACAGGGGCAGAACTAGGGTTCAACGCTACAACAACGCACCAAAAAAACCCTAACTACCGGCCCTTTTGGTAACACCTGCGAAGTAGATGAAGTCTCACCTGAGGTAGAGGCAGGGGTGGTTGTAGGACTCAGATGTCTGCAACCTTAGATGGGACACAGACCTATGATTCTAACACTTAACAAAGCACTTAGCAGTTAATCTTCATCAATATTCAGTCTTATTATACTTCGCAGATAGCACAGAGCATCGCAACATTTACTTAGATCTAATATCTTTCAACACTTAGTAATAGTAAACAGATCAGATCCTATAGATCAACACTAAACATATTCATACATATTAGAGCTAACATTCATGCATAGATCATAAGCACAAAGCATAAATATATCTATCTAAACACATCAAATAACTTAGCAAAGGAAGAGACAAGCACATCAAGTCAAGGCAAAGAGCACAACACACAGATTTATAGTGGTTCACCCCCACCCTAGGGCTACATTCACAAAGTCTTCTTCTTTATTAATGTCTTCAATTGGTTACAACACAAAGCCTCCAAACCTTACTGCACACAGGACATAAGATCTGTGCAGCTCGCTAGATCCTTCTTCCTTGCCTTACAACACAAAGCCTTCTATAGTCTCTCACAGGGACTTGCACTCAGCTCTGCAAGTCTTACATAAAATGCACAAAGCCTTACAATACTTGATCACATAGATCCAACTCTTATCACTTTAGACAACTTGCACTAAGAAATCACCAAGTGCACTAAGCAACAACTTCTACTATTTATTACATTGTCTATCTATTTATACATTACAAAAGTGGACCTAAGCATTGGTGAACCCACGGGCCAAAACCCGTTCCCCATTACATTAACCAAAAACCCTAAAAGGACCCAAAAAGGGGTCTAGCTTCCACGATTTCCTCTTCGCCTTGCGCTCCATTTTTGACAAGCTATCGAAGTCCCAAAAATGGTCAAATATGACCAAGTGTTCCTCAAAACTTGGTCAAGGGCCAATAGGCCCCCAACACTCACCTATGACTCGTCCCGAGTCACTCAGGTTTGGGTAACTCTGCCTCAAAGATCTTGAGCTTGGATTGAGCTCCTTCAACTTGTCTCTATGCTACTGCTTCTTGCTCAACAAACTCCTGAACAATCGCTTCGTTGATAGGTCCTTCCGGTTGTTGCTCGACTGTAGAAACTACTTGTTCGAGTAGTGTTCCTTGGCCTTCAATTTCTTCAAAAAATAGGTAGGTCGCCTCCTGGCTCGACTGGAGTTTCTGGGTGACTTCCATCACTTTGTTCTCTATGGTAAGAACGAGTTGTTGGGCAGTGCGTTGTTCCAGGGATCTCTTCATCCTCTCGATGGGTGATAGGAGCTTGAGCTGCGCCTGTACGGTATCGGCTTGCTGCTTTGTTTCCTGGAGTTGGGACTCCAGTTTCTTCAACTCTGGGTCTTCAAATAGTTGTTCATATATCTACACGCTTCTTCTACTTAGTTTTTTACATTCTGCGGTAAGTGTTTTAATCCTCTTGACTGTGTTCTAAGCATTCAATTCTCGTTGGTCATGCACTTATTGCGAAGTCTATGGTATGGTCTAAATCTCTAATTCCACGACCCTTTGTTGAATTTGCTGAATAACTTCAGCCAACTTCGTCACTTGGTGCTCTATGGGCTCTTCGGCCTTCTTCTCTAATCCGGTCATAGAGAGAAATAATTTGTTGACTGTTTCTTCAATTCCTATCTACTTTGCGAGCAACTACTCTTTCTCATTTTGGATCTTCACCCTGTCTTCTTCAAATTTCTCTTGGAGAGCATTAGTCTCTTGTTGCGTGGTTTGGTGTTGTTCAGTAAGTTCCTCATGTGCTTTCTTTAGGGCCTGGGTGGCTTGCGCTTTTTCTTCCTGAGCATGTCGAAGGCGTACTTTGACTGTATCAACAATCTTGCGGAGCTGAACTGATTCATCTCCTGCTTCTATTGTTCCTTCTGGCAGAGGTGTAGTAGAGGTTGCTCGGCTAGACTGGACTGATTGTTGTACTCCCTGGAGTGTGATCTCAATCTGGCTATACATTTATTCCTGCTTCACCTCCTGCTTCTCTATGATTTCCTTTGAAGCATCATTGACCGCTGCAACAATGAAATCAAAATCATCCAATGTGAGGGCAGTTCGCATCTTGGTTACAGGGGTTCTTGGTTTATTTATGGAGGAAGATTTTAGAGGTGAGACCTTCCTTTTCTTTGATGAGTCTTCTTCATTCCGAGGCGGTGGTACTTCGAATCTCTGGGTTTTTGTACCTTCTTCGCCATCACCTACTTCATCTGGTGTAATGGAAGTCATCCTTACAGATAGGCTATCAACATCCTAGACTTCTTTAGTCTTCTTCGTCAACTTTTCTTTCTTTGTCTTACTGGGCCCAAGTGTATCCTGTGTAGTTCTGGGGATGTCGATGTCGGACATTTCTGCAGGGTCTATTGGAACAAGGAGGTTCGTCGACCATTCTTTGGTGATATCTTCCAGGTCTTCTTCTGTCAGCTTATAATAGGACTGAAGCTACTGCTGGTGCTCATCAGCGTGTGGGGTTAGGTATATAAAGTGGTGGTCTGTGCTGAAATTTAGCAGAGGTCGGAATCTCTGTAAAGTGTTCAGGGTTATGCGTGGTTCTCTCCTTATGGTTTCTTTCAATTGGTTATAGTACATGTGGAAAATGGCATTTGATTTCCATTGCTTTCTCATATTGTTCAAGTACCATAATGTACTGAACTTCACGGCTAGTGGCTCAAAGGGGTCCAGGTCCGGGAAGATTGCGCCTTCCGGTAGCTCCCATGCAACAAAATCGATCAGTATCAGGAGCCAGCTAAAATGGAATTCATGCCCCTGATCCTAGGCTTCTCTGCAGTCAATCTCCAGTTGATTCACTAGGTACTTCACCCAGTTCATTTGTAGTCCCTCAATGCATTTTCCTGCAAGGTCAACTACAAAGCCAGATACTTGTGTTGGTCGATTCTTGCATACCAACTTCCCTGCGATCAGTTGGCATGCGAGACACACTACACCACTTTCAATGGAAGCTACCTTGTAGCCTCTCACAACTTTCTCAACATCGCCATAGGCTTCTTTGATCTTCTGCACAAAAGCGCAGTCTGCGGTCTTTCCACAATATTACTCATGGGGATCAGAGCCCTGCATGCTAAGCCCGGTGATCCTATTGATCAGTGTTGGATCAACAGTTATGCGACCATCTAACCACAACTATCTTCTGTGGTAACTTGCTAGCAATAGTTTTACACAATAATTCATCTCCTGGTGTCTTCCGAAGTACGGTAATTTCATGACATTGAGCAAAGTAGACTACGTGAGGTTCATTGTCCATTGTTGAGGGATGAGCTTCAAATTCTTGCCCTTATTTCTCATCAAGTACTTATACGGGGAAATAATTATGTAAGCTTTACGGTCCCCCAGGTTGAAGTCACAAAACTTCAACACTATAACCTTGTCTTGATCTGCGCGGTAGGTGTGCACACCTTTCGGTAGGTATGCAGTGACTAGGGTGTATTCAAAGTCTCTAGGGACACTGTCCCTGTTAATATAATCACTCAGAGGGGGTATGTAAGCTGGTAGGATGGAATATGGAACTAACTTCGTGTTGGCTATGTCATCCTTATGCTTAGTTCTTCTTTCTGCGTCAACCTAAGATGTTCCTGGTCGAGTAGTCGACGGGGAGGCTTGCACTCTTCCCGTTGATGATGCTTGGACTCCAGTGGAAATTCTTCTTTGCGACATGGTTCTCTCAGTCATTAACTCAAGAAGGACCTCTTTGAAGGATTCCTCAAGTTCGATGAGCTCATCGGACATACGCACTCAGGAAAGATAATCGGGGTCACGATGATCTCAAAATGTTGCACTAGGATGAACAATCTACTTGCAATGATCACTGTAGACAATCACTAGTTCTGCGGGCTTCAATTTCTTAGTTGGCAAAAGTGTTCTTTGGGCATGGCGTGGTGAGCTAAATAGGAAATTTGTCAACGGTCTACTTGCAATGGGTATGAAGCTTTCATGAACATTGATCCATTCGTTATGGTGTAGTCCAATGGTATGGTATTGATATTTTAATTCTTTTTTTCATGTTCAGGGCAGAAGTCGAACGGGTCTATCAGTCCAACAACTATATTTCTTCACCACGATGAAGTTCCATATGTCGTTGTTCTGGTATCCCAACGAAGCTCAATTCCTGTGAGTTTTCCTTATGTGAAGTTCCCTATGGAATCTTCTATAACTTTTCGATCTTGGCTCTCTTCTTACTTAGCTTCCTAGCCTTCTTTCCAGTGAACTTCGTCTCGATCATCCTTTTTTCATTCTGATCCTTATTCTCTCTCGACATAGTCACTTTGTGATGCTGAGATTCTTTCTTCAGATCCAAGGGTAATACACCTTCATCATATGGATTAGGTATTTCGTTATTATGTGGTTCCTCTAATGCACTTATAGCTTCGATATCCAAGTCCCTGGTGTTTAATATATTATATCTATTCTCTTGTTCTTCCATCAAGTAGGTGATCTTTCTAGTCATAAATTCCATGATTTCTTGCTTCTTTTTTTCTAGGGCTTCCTTTTCTTCTTTTCTTTGGATCTGGTCTTTTTCAATCCAGATCTTGCCTAAAAAAGATGGAAATGGGGCATAGTCCTCAATAAATTTAATAACTTTGAATTCTTCCTCCGTCGAAGCTCCATGGGTACTCATAGCTATCTGGGTAATCCTGCCACATAGGGTTACCATTTTTTCTTTAAACAATCCTATTTTTCCTAGTGAAGGAACCATAGAAATCCTTCCTAGGTTTTTCCAAGTACTTTTTTTCATAATGTTCATCTATGTTCCCTCATCCAGAGCACAGTCAATGTTTAAGTCTCCTATTCTTACTTCGATTTTCTCCTTTTCTTTGAAGATCTCTGACAAACTGGCATCTTTATGTTCATCCAGGGTTTCTTTCATTTTCAACAACATAATCTCTGATTCTTTCTGGGGTTCTTCTATAATCCTAGTCTCTTTATCTCCTTCAGGGTTTTCTTTCTCTCTATTCATCTTTTCAAGTCTAGCAATCATTCTAGGGAAATCCAGTACTTCATGGTCCATAGCCTTACAATATAGGCAACTAGGGTTTCTCCCTGATCTAAAAATGAAGAAGACTTGTATTCTTGAAAATATTTGCAAGTTAAATTTTATGTGTTAAAATGTAAATGGATTAGCTTTGCAACACAACTTTAATAGGATTTACTCATTCAAGATGCATATAAACAGCAGCAAAAACAGTGAACAAAAAACACATAACATAGCAAATGATAAAGGAATTCACCCCTCTCTTGGGCTACATCTACTGGTCCAGCTTCCAATGGATCATTTGTATTATTTGTTCAAAGTGCTAAAAAATGTGCTTTACAATTCTCAAAATGCCAAATACACTGCTCCAATGGCTTCAGAACGTCCAAAAACCCCTAGCTAGGCTTTTTCGACACCTCGTTTGGCCAAAAATTGAAGAAGATAGGCTTCCTGGAAGTCCCCCCTTCAAACTTGTTGTCTCTGCATCTAAAAAACACACCCTTGTTGGCTCAACCTAGCCCACACACATATTTAATCATAAAAACTTAGCACCGGACGCAACTGCGCAAACCGTGCAAACTATAGGACAGTTACGGGCGCACCTAGCCCCTAACCATCAAGGGCAAGGTCGTATGACCCATGCGACCGCGTGCAAGTATAAACATAGGCTCTCGTTCCACAAGCCAATGGTCAAAGGACAAATGGCAGGTCATTTGTATAACCGTTGGAACAAAACACAATCGCATGCGCACCGAATGGTATAGCATTGGGTCATATGTAACACAATGTGCGACCAAGGGCTGGGGCTAAGCCCCAGCCCGGTCGCGCCCCAAACTATACACATATGCAAATATTTAAATATATTTTTTCATATATATTACAAGGAACAACCAGTGGTGCGCTGGTTGGCAGCTCTTCCAAGTCTCTCCCCCTTGCCCGGAGGTCCCGGGGTCGACTCCGGCCAACGACATAATTTTAAACCAAAAGATATATGACACGTGGCGGCCATTGACTAGGCCACGTGTCGTCATCCCGTTCACTGCAAACATGCCATGTCACATTCCAACTATCCAAATAACTGCCTGTCATGTGTCGTATGGCCTGCCACGTCAGCCTCCGTACAGACTGTATGGATTGTACAGTTAGCACCCCTTTTTTTACCTGTTTGTCATTTTGAACAGAACACGATATCTCTCGCTCCCGATGTCTGTTTGAACCCAAACGAGTTGCATTGGGTTCGTAATGATGAGGCCTACGCTCTTGTTAGATTTGAAGTGATTTTGAACACTTAGAATTTTTGAGCAAAATTTGATCCCCTGGATCACACCTCCCCATTAGGAAGCTTTTGGACCTCCAAAAGACTCTTTTCAGTCTATCTGAAGATGAGGGTATAGCTCCCTCACCTTTCCAACCTCAATCCACTTGGCCTTGCTTGGATTTGTGCCTTTAAGACCAACTCGAAGATACTCCACATTTCCTTGTTTTGAAGTTCGCATTCTCCTGTCAAGGATGGTGTCTTCATGCAGTTCTGTAAGATATTCTGGGGAAAAATCATCTATAGAAGGAATCTGAATATGCTCTCCTTGATCATCAATCAAAGGAGGCTCATACAATTTCAAATTCTCAACATTAACAACTGTATACATTTGCATATAAGGAGGCAAATCTAAACGAAAGGCATTGTTATCAATCTTTTCGATAATCTTGAAAGGACCATATCGAATCGGTTTCAATTTTTTACCTTCTCCTTTAAGCCTCTCCTTACTGATGTAAAGCCAAAATTCATCTCCAACTTGGAAATTGTGATCAACACGATGCTTGTCATGTCTCGTCTTGTACTTGGCTTGACTCTTTTCCAATTGCTCTTGCACCATTTGATGTATTGACTGAATTTGTTCAATGAACTTTTTTGCCCTATCAATGTCATATTGACCATCAATAGCAATATCCTTGCCAAAGATAAAATCTAAAGGAGATTTGGGAAAATAGCCAAAACATGCTTCAAATGGCGACGTTTGAGTTGAAGAGTGCTTAGCTCGATTGTAAGCATGTTGAATGCAGTGTAAATGCTCATCCCAAAGTTTAGGATGCTTGCTGCAATAAGCACGAAGAAGATGAACCACTGTTCGATTTACCACTTCTGTCTGACCATTTGTTTATAGATGAAAAGCTGTGCTCTTTTTCAATTTGATGTCCATGAGTGCCCATAAAATCGACCAAAAACTTCCAACAAATCGAGAATCCGGATCAGAAATAATGGATTTAGGCAATCCAAAATGCACCCAAACATTTTGAAAGAACATTTGTGTCATTTTCTCAGCTGTAACCTGCTTCGTACAAGGCATCAAAATACACATTTTTCTAAATCGATCAACCACAACATAAAGATAATCATGATTTCGTCTAGACATAAGTAGCCCTCCTACAAAGTCCATGGAAATACTTTCCCAAGGACGAGAAGGAACTGGAAGTGGAGTATACAAACCCAACTTTCGATTGCTAGGTTTACTTGTGGCACATAACGAACATCCTCAAACATATCTTGAAACACTTTCATTCATTTTAGGCCAGTAGCAATATCTTTGCAAATTAGCCACTGTCTTGCCTACACCAAAATGACCAGCAATAAGAGAAGAATGGGCTTCTCTTATAATGTTGATCCTTTCCCCCTGTGGAATACATAGCTTTCCAAGATGATACAAAAGATTATCATGCACATGGTAATCCAATTCCTCAACATTGTTAGAATGACACAAAGTTTCATATACTTCCTTAAAATCAGTATCCAAAGCATATTGCTCAACATAACTTTGATGCACGACAGGACTATGCTTAAGAATAACTGAAGCACTAATAATAGGCCTTGAAAGCATATCAACAACTTTGTTATAAATTCCCTTCTTATACTTGATGACCAAGTGGAACTGTTGAAGAAAACCCATCCATCTGAAGTGCCTAGCTTGTTGTAAATTTGTTTGTGATTGTAAATATTGCAGTGGTTGATGATCGGTGTGTACAATGGTTTCTTTCCCCAACAAATAATGTTTCCATTTTTTCACACTTTGTACCAATGCATACAACTCCTTATCTGATCCAGGTGGATATCGGTGGCCACCCACCTTCTCCAACTGGCCCAAAACATGTTTCTGGCAATTTTGGTAATTTACTATTTTTAGCAGTTTTTAACTTCCGGGGCCATTTTGAGGCCTTAAACGACATTTTTTGGGAAAAAGGGGAGCAACATGGATTGTAGATCGATGTTGCTCCAGACAAAAGTAGTAGTTCTCAGATAGATCTTTCCAACGAGCTATCATACGCCTAAAACGGAGATCGTATGCAAAAGTTACGACCCCGGGAAGTTGATGCACCAACTTACCCAAACGGGGCCCACATGAATTTTGGTGCTTCATCTCCTAGGGTTAGGTTTTTGGATGTCTAGGACTTTTGGCATTCCTGTCTATTGTAAAAAGGCCTTCCGAGCCTCATTGTAATCATCTTCTTACGAATGCGAATAGCCGTCACATCTCTTCTCAGAGATAAGCTGCCACCATTCTAGCGAGTCTTTCACTCTGTATTTTTACAGTCTCTGTACATTTATTTCATTAATAGAAATCGTGTATTACTGTATCTCTGTGTTTATGGTTGCATCTCTGAAATATTTCTGTTATATTACTGGATATACGCGATATCTCT
>JASDQU010010754.1:29915-41402 GCA_032191745.1 Picea mariana
ACATGTTATCTACTACTTGAGTCAAAGTCTAACGCCTACCGAAACCAAGTATTTACATGTCAAAAAACTATCCTTGGCAGCCGTCCAAGTAGTTCAATGCTTCCGGCACTATATCCTCTCTCACAAGACTACAGTGATTTCTAACTGCAACCCTATGCAACACATTCTCACACGTCAATTGCTAGGGGGAAAATACTCCAAATGGATTGTGATACTCCAAGAGTTTGACTTGGACTTTGAATGAGCCAAGTCCAAGAAATCCTTAGTGTTTGTCGAGTTGATATGTGACTTTCCCTACTCTAAAACGAAAAATGTAGCAGCCGATTCATTACCTAATGAATCTCTTTTCCTCATTAGTTCCGATGATATTTGGTATGGAGATATCATCATATATCTCCAAACCCAGAATTTCTGGCCTAACTTGTCTAGTACTGACTGACGTCGAATACGCTACCAATCCCATCAATATATTATCCTCAGGGATACTCTTTATCGTCGTTGGATTGACTCAATTTTTCGACACTGCCTCACGTTTGATGAGGCTGAGAAATCCTTAAATGACTGCCATTCTAGAGCCTATGGTGGTCATATGTCTGGTATGCTACTACCCAGAAGATCTTACGAGCTGGATATTTTTGTCCTTCTTTATTTAACGATTGCATAATCACCATCAAAAAATGCCACGCTTGCCAGACCTATAATCATAAGATACGGTCACATCCCACTCCTCTTCACCCTTTGGTCTCTGTTGGTCCCTTTGCGAAATGGGGCATCGATTTCATGACATGTCAGCCCCACTCGGCTGGGGGGCATGGATACATTATTGTAGCTATAGATTATTTTACGAAATGGGCCGAGGTGATGCCGACATTTGACAATACTGGAAAGACCGCAACATTATTCATTTTTAATCACATCATAGCTCGTTTTGGTGTTCCCCAAGCTATCATCATTGATCACGGTAGCCACTTTAGAAACTTCATGATGTCTGAACTCACTGAAAAGTTGGGTCTTCGCCATGAAAACTCAATGCCCTATTACCCACAAGCCAACGGCCAAGTCGAAGCGATTAACAAAGTTCTCATAACTATGCTCTGACGAATGATAGGGATTCATAAACAAGTTGGCACACAATGTTGTTTTCAACATTGTGGGCTTACTAGACATCCATTAAGTCTTCTACTGGGTTTACACCTTTCCGGTTAGTCTATGGTTTGGAAGCCATTCTCCCAATCGAATGTGAGATACCCTCTTTAAAACTAGTTGTTGAACTCCTACCAAACACTTCTGTTGAGGAAGAACGTCTATTGTATCTGATGCGATTAGATGAAACTCGACGTGATGCTACCCTAGTCGTAGAAGCCCAGAAGAAACATGTCAAGGCCCAATACGACAAGCATGTCAAGCCTCACATTTTCTCCGAAGGAGATCTGGTTCTCCTCTACGAACAAGATCGAGATATGCTAGGAGCTGGAAAATTTGAAGCCATGTGGAGAGGTTCTTATATCGTTAGACGAGTTTTGGAAAAATGAGCTTACGAGTTAGTAGATTATGATGTTATCCCTTTGAGTGAACCCAGAAATGGGTTGTACTTGAAGAAGTACTATGCATAAGATCACCTGTGCATGAGTACTTGTATTTTTATTGTATCATATTGCTTGTGTGTTACTGTAGTTTGCTTTTGTCTTTATTTGGTCTCTGCCCTTATGTGACGTTGTGTTTGATTTCCAGATGTCGAAGTCTTTGCTACCCTACATTGGCTTTGCTGATGGCGCTAGTCGTAGTACTCAGAACCTTGCTTCTGTTGCATGGGCAATTTACACCCCTACAAATGAACTTGTCACTCTACGAGGTGTGTGCCTCGGCCGTGCGACCAACAATATTACAGAGTATAGCATCGTTATCGAATTGTTGATTGATGCTATCTCGCTCGGTATCCGTCACTTGGTTGTGTGACTCAATTCGCAGCTCGTAGTACTACAGTTAAGTAATGTCTATGCTATTCGAAGTCCTACTTTGTTACGGGTGTATTTGCGAATTCACCTCTTGGAACGTTATTTTGATTATATTGAGTATCAGCATATTCCTAGATGTCTAAATACATTAACTGATGCATTAGCTAACTACGTATTAGACCGACATTTGGGTCACTTATAAATCAATCACATCAATTTTCACACAACACAAGATAAACCGGTAGAAGCCGTATGTATATATAACGATCAAAAAGTTTTTTACAAAAAGTTTTGTCCGAGGACCAAAATTTCAAAATTTGAAGCTCATAGCTTCTACAAAGTGACATCATGGATGACGTTCATGGTAACACACGACTTCTCGGGCAACCCTATGAAGTAGTTGGCCAATGGACTCTGACACTCCCACCGGATGACGCTGATAACGTCGTGGAACCTATCCAAGAGGCATGTCTGGAATGTCTACTGTCAAACCCTCCAGGTTTTGTTCCACCGCTTCGTAATCTTCAGCGTCCCATCATGGCACTAGATCCACCTCTCCTCATCGTTGAATGGGAGAAGTACTAGGTGGTCAATAAGGCCCCACGTCTGTGTTATCAAAAAGAAATTTTGTAGTTAGACCTTGGACGAACATAAAAACATTTGCATATGAGAAAATTCACAAAAACATTTAAAAAGTAAAAAGGTGTACTTCTTACCAAGATCTCCCCACTGAGCGTCCTCAGGCAGGGCCAAGTCTGGATCTCCCCAAAAGTCCAACTCGACATAGGCATAATCATCGACCATCAACATCTGTGGTCTCAACCAGTCAAAGAAGGCATCATTGTATTTGATAATTGGTCCAGCTACGTGCCGGGCCATGAGCTGACACCACCTCAACATTATTTGATCCACTAGAGCCGGTAAACCCCACTCAACTTGAAACCTCAGCAAGGGAACCCTCTCAAGAAATAAGGACACCAACAATGACCCGTACCTAAATTGCTTCAGGTTACCTCACCTGCATTTGGTCAACTGCCTCTTCATGCTACGAAGCACTGCATCTACCCAGTTAAAAACCTGAGGCTCAGTACACTCTATGGAATATAGAAAGTAGCTCTGGAGAGCCATGTGAGGAGTAGCACTCCCAGCCATACGATCAATGGTGAAAAAAATAGTACAAAGGGTCAAATCCCGCACCCCCCAAATGGCTACCTTTCCTTTGCTCCTTTCCACCTCTAGAACACAGTGCAAATGACAGTATTCACTCATGGGCAACCCACCACCTCTGCTACCAGTCAGGCTCACGTGGTACCCACGCTGTGACAGTCCTGTCAAGAAGTACATGCCCTCAATATCCAAGGACAATGTGTGGACCCCTACATGGAATACTTGTTGGTTCGGGTCCCACATATGCACAAGGTACTCCAATAACCTGACTTGGGCCCTCATACCCGGGATACGAAAGAATTTCAGGAGACCACAGTCTCGCAAAGAAGCAACGGTGCCTGGGTTATTCCCGACAATAGCATCATCTTCTTCATGCTCTCTCTCACGCCATTCCAGAACCATGGTGATAGCCAAATACCTGCATAAGAGACATAAGAAGAAGGTCAGCAACTCTATTCAACTTTTGGTAACTTTTTCATTGAGCAAACTTCAAAGAATTTTTTCACTTTGCGGTTCTTGCAGGTGCCCTTTAGGCACAGTGCAAGGTTCTCGTAGGTGCCTTAGGGGTCACTTGCGAGAATGAGGCATTCTCACAGGTCCCGTGTGGTTGGCCTGCGAGAATGGTTGAGCGCAACTTTAACCCCTAAAACAAACCCAAAAACATGATTTTTACCAATGAAAATGCAAAATTGAACCATGAAAAGATAGAGGACAAGGAGCTTACCTCACTGTCGGAGACTGTTCGTCGAATGGATGCTCGTACCTCCCACAATCAAGCACCGAAATTCAAGGGCAAAAGAGGGGTTTTGGACTAAAATATTGGTAAAGTTACAATGACTATGGTAAAAAGAACTTTTACCCATTTATATTTACTTTTACCATTTGTTATTGGTTTTTATGATTGTTTTATTTATTAAAACCTAATGCCTAATACCCTTATGAGTGCAACTTTTGCAGACGGAACGACCTTGACATTTATGCACAAGGATATGGATATTTTTTCTCTTCTTCATCTCATTTTTTGATTGTTTTTCATGGGTTTTGTACAAAACCTCAAGCATGATCTTTGTTCGTTCTCGCACTCGAAAATACATGAGAAGGTGATCGAGCACACTTTTATCACTTTTTCGGGCTCAATAAGGTTATACGAAAAATGAACCCCCCTGGAGTCCTCTTTAAGCTCTTTTCAGACTCTCTAAACATGAAAAGATTGCCGAGGGACCTTGCTATTTTCACGCTCGTTAAAGTATTTGAAGAAAGCGTTTGTTGGTTGATAATTTATCTCTTTTTCGGTCTCATCAGACTACTTTACGAAAAAGGAACTGAGAGAGTTCTCTTTTAAGTTTTTTTCCAGACTCTATAATCATGAAAAACCTTCGAGTTTTCCATCTTTGGACTCGTTAAACAAACATCGACAGACCCGCAATGGGACCAAACCACTCCTTCCTAGGGTTCGTTAAACATACTCTGAAGGACTCATCCGAAGGATGAGCTTACATCAACAAGCATATGTTATCCTCCTCAAGCTTGCATAAAAATAAAGAGGTACTTGCCAGAAATGGTGGGGGAAAATTTGGGAAAGGGATGTGTTTTAGTATTCATATTAATTGGCAGTAAGTGTCGCTCTGGAACATGACACCCCCCTATTCATTATTTGAAGCCGATTTGGGAAATCCATTTGTCTCTCATTCGATTTTCTAAAAGGTCATATTGAGTCATCTCTGAGTCAATGCTGCCAAATCATTGGTCATGTCGTTCATGTGTTCAAGAGAAGTCCATATGAAACCTCTATTGAGTCGACCATATGCAGTTGTCCATTCTCNGTCATTGATGGGGGATACATCAAGGCCCTCCTATGACGAGGTTTGTTCCATCGACTCCAGTTCATTATCTGGAAACAAGGCTTAGAAATTATTTGGTACCTTAGAACTTGCATGCCTCAATGGTAGGTTTCCGCGCTTTCGACAGTGGGTTTACATCATTGACCCCTGATCGAAAGATTCCATCGGATGTTTGACCTCAATTCATTCATTCACATTGGGTGGATTGTACTAGTGTACCTTGGGAGTCATTGACATTAATGGTGATTTCCCTCACACTTGTTAACGATTTTATCAATGACCGATAATCAAGTGGTTTCTACCATGTTCGACTTCAACACATGTAATCACATGGTTAGATTCGTACTTTCTGGCGATGGGATTNTGACGGCATGGATCCACAGTGTATGATTGGTGGCCATGACCTACGCTTATAGTGTCATCCGTCCGTGATCTGAGTATGGGAATGCCTACCTCAGCACTAGTATGATATTCTGCAGATGCTTAGTTGTTCGCAGGTTTTTGATTAGGTGCGCTCTTGGTTTCCGACACACACACGCAGTTTACAAAGTATTTCGGCTGTCACTGATTCCGACCTCATACTTTGGGGGGCATTCTGTTACACATGATTTTGGTCATCTAGATGGTGTATTAACAATGGCATAATCAATCTCCCAACAAGAACTTTCTCCTGAGAAAAGTGGCATTTATCTCCTTCCAGAAAACACATTTTTAAAGTGGGTTCGCAGGCTGCTTATAGCCTAGGGTGCGAGAATGACCCATTCTCGCAGGCTACCTTCAGCTAGGGTGAGAACTTCTCCCACTGTGCTGCATACCTAGGGTGCAAACTTATTCTCAAGCTTGGAAAAAAGATGAAGTCTTGATGGTTCTAGAAGGGAATCTTCTAGAGAATGGGTTGGCATTTGAATGGTTATCATCTTACTGGTTTCCCTGATTTGGTGGGATCATTCTCATCCATGTAACCATCTCATCCTCTCCTATATATTGAAAGGATTCTCATGGAAAAGGTTAAGCAAGGTTAATTGGAGAATTGGTGAAGGAATTGTGTGAAGAACCCAGCTTGAATAGGAGCTTGGAGACTCTAGCAAGTCTATCAAGAGGAATTGGATCTTCTTCATGCAAGGATCGAGCAAGTGTGTGTGTTGGAACCAAGAGTCACTGAAAGGAAGCTTGTGACATCAAGGCGATCAGGTTGTATCTTCTACTTTCAATTAATATGATACAGCGGCATGTCCCTTTCCCATAAAGTCATTCTCACTTTATTGTGTAATTCCTTGATCATACACATAAGTTGACAATTGGATATATTTTGCTATATTCACTTTGGTTGGTTTGTGTTGTCTTGGTCTTGACCTCACGAGAGCACCGGAGCGAAGTGGGAGCAACAGAGACCCAAGGAAGTGATATAAAGGTACGTCACTTGTTCCTCCTTACTAGTTAATTCAATGGTCATAACTTAGGGAAATAGTCATGTCCTGTCCTGTTTTGTTCTAGATCCAGGTGGATCTAGGGAGATCTGTTAGTGTCCGCACCTACTGATTAGTCTGATAACATTAAGTCCATCCCTATATGAACATGCACTAATGAAGGTAAGCCTCTTATTATTCTTTGGGGTGGTATCCAGCTATGGAAGGTGTATTTTTAGGGCTTTCACCCATTATTCAAACATGTGTTGATGAGTCAATCCCTCAAACTTACCCTTCCATCATGTAGCAAAGAATTGGAAGTTCCACATGTTTGGTGTGCTAGCAAGGGTGAATTCAGATTCACCAACTGTACTTACTTGTGACATGGAAACCCTAATCAATACAGATGGGTACCTCATTTCATTTTTTGTTTCTTGAAACTCCTCACAATTTGTTTTGAGGATGTCAGCCACATGTTTGGCCCAATTGAAAAAATTTCCTCTCTTCAAATATCTCTTCAATAGCCTACATCATGTGCAATTTTACATCTAAGGCTGAAGTAAATTTAGTCAGACACAATGTGACTATTATACTTGTCAATTTGACATGTGTTTACAACACATGGTTTATTACTAGCCTCTTGGAGTTCTTGGTATTATTTCCTCCAATGAACTTCTAAATCCAAGTTGATAGGTCATTTTTCTTTGGTATCGGTTCTCCCTTATTTAGAAATCCAGTGATAAATGTCAAATTAGACCAGTGGTGATGCATATGAGCTAGTTGAGCCAAATTTTATTGTCGTGGTATCGAAGCACTATGAATTTGGTTGCATCATCCTTCTAGCCACCAAACCCTATGACTTTCTAAGCACTAAGGTAAGACCTAATTTTGACTCTATAAAGAATGAGAGTTTCATGCCTCCATTTATTACCAACCATGGCCCATTTCTTGAAAGTCAACCAACGCTTTTCCTAGTATATTTCCTCTATCTTTTCTTGTTGGATTACCTCTAAATCTTATGCTAATTGGTTTTCAAACCTATTTATGGTTCTAGGTTTGACCATTTTGTATTTGGGTGCTTCATACTATGGGATTTCCCCTCTCACCTTTAGTTCCATAGGCTCTTCTTAGATTACTAGTTTACTAGTGCTTTGTGTGGTTTATAGGTCGTCTGGTTGACTAGGGCTCTGTAAAAGTTGGGTAGACCTCACTGCAGCTTGAGTTCTCTAAGACTTAGAGAAATTGAACTAAAAATATTTTCTAAATGTTTCATATTATGTGTTTTTCATATTTATAGGCTAATTTGGCAGGTTAATGCACTGGTTTCTCATGTTCCTCTCAATTCGATGGTGTGGTTCATTAATGTTGTGTTTTAAGTGTTGCTTGTTTTAATTGATGCAATCAATTTTCCTTGTCTTTAGTTGATTCATATTACATTACCTATGCTAGTATTTTTGCATTGGATCTAAAATGTATAGGGACTACAACTTCTTTTCCATAGACCAACTTAAAGGGTGTTTGGCTAGTTGACTTCTTCTATGCAGTTTTGTATGCCCATAGGACAATAGGTACCTTTTAATCCTAATCATCTATGTCGAACCCACAATTTTTTGTAAGTCATTTATGTAGAGTTTTGTTAAATAAATCTACTAATCCATTATCCTGGGGATGATAGGGTGAATTTTCCATGTGGTTGATAAAATTCTTCCATTAATATCTTTATGGTTCCATTTACAAAATGGGTTCCTTGGTCAAGTTTATTATTGTCAATGGGCATCCAAACCTTGTGATGATATTCTCATAAATAAACTTGGTTGCCACCTATTTTGTGTAGATATCAATTATCTCTTCCTCTACCCATTTAGTTAAGTATTTGATTGTTGTTATAATATACTTGGCTCACGTCCTTTTTCTTGTTTTTGGGAAAGCTCCTATAAAGGCAATAGCGGAAATTTCAAATGGGAGGCTTGGATTGACCAAATGAAATGGAATATCATCCTTACATAGTGATCAATCCATCCTTTGTCACTTCTCACACTTGTTTACGTTTTCTCTGCAATCCCTATGCAGTTAGGCCACCATAATCTAGCTAACAATATTTTCTTGGTTGTAGTATCTACATGGAAATGGCCTCCTACAAGACCAACATGTGCCTCCTCATTTATGTTATCCCTATCATGCTCTAAGACACGTCACCTGGTCCTAATTATGCAAATTTTCACTTATGAGTGTATAGGGAGAAACATTCATGACAAGTATTTTTTTCTTCTTCTCTAATAGACTTTCAAGTGCCTTTCCCTCTTGTAAGAATTGGACAATTTCTACCAGTTGATCCGGATTTTATGAGCAGAACAAAATGACTACAGATTATTAATAGGTGCTTAACAAAAAATAACAGAGATACAGTAAAACTGGTTTTCTATTCAATAAGGAAATAAGATGAAACTGTAAAATGTAGCGGAAACAAGCTTGCTAGAATGGTGGCAGCTTATCTCTAAGAAGAGATGTGACGGTTGCGCTCATTCGCAAGAAGATTATTACAATGAGGCTCTAAAGACATTTTTTACAATAAACAGGAATGCCAAAAACCCTAGACATCCAAAAACCTAACCCTAGGAGATAAAGTGCCAAAATTCATGTGGGCCCTGTTTGGGTAAGTTAGTACATCAACTTCCTGGGGTCGTAACTTTTGCATACGATCTTCATTTTAGGCGTATGATATCCCGTTGGAAAGGTATTGTCGAGGAGATTCATTTTGGGGGAAATAATGAAGGAGCCTCCATATTTATCCCTGTTTTCCCAAAAAAACATCGTTTAGGGCCTCAAAACGGCTCCGGAAGTGAAAAACTACTAAAAGTAGTAAATTACCAAAATTGCAATAAAACTGTTTTGAGCCAGTTGGAAAAGGTGGGTGGCCACTGATATCCACCTGGATCACCAGTTCTCTTGAGTAACCTCATCTTTAAGTGTTGTTTTCTATGTGACTTAAGGGAGGTTTAGAGAGGGATTCAATGATATGAAAGAGATATTTCAGAGGTCCATTCTAGTTTGATTAGCTCCACCACATGATGGAATAGATAGAGGGAGGACTTGAAAAGAAATTTGAGTTCTCATAACAAGTTATGAGATGATTGTGCACTTGAAAATGCTACCCATATCTTGTCATTTAAGGAGTCAGAGAAAGCGTTTCAATCCTTCATTCCAGTCATTCATGGGATGGATTTGGAATTGGATTTGTAACTAAGTTCTTTGAAGTCTTTGGTTGACAGAATTGTGTCCCATATTGGTCTTCCTCAGGTTGTTCTTATGTATCTCATCCCTCCAACCTCTATGTTATTTGGGGATTCATTGTTTAATGAATTCTCCATTAGAGGTATGAGATCTAGGGTTGCAATGGGTATCTCTTATTTGGTTGATGGGAAGAATCCATAAACTATTTCCCCCATGGAAATTTAGATGGGTACATGCCATATATAGAAGAAGCTATGGAAACCCATGTGGATTTGAACATTGTTGTTCTTCCAAGATAGACATTTTAGTTTACTTTCTTTGTTACTATTATAGTTTTTACAACAATATACATGCTAGGACTATTTGGTATGAAGTATTACAGGCCAAGAAAAAATATTTTGGAATTGGTTATGCTCATTTTTGTTTGAAAGTTTTGACTAATTTTTGTAACTTTTCTATTAAACCATTTTCTGGTTCGTCCATAGTTCTCTCTAATACAAATTATAACCATTAGTATTTTAAAAAGGAATAAACCAAAAAACAAACACACAAACTACAACAATTCAATAAATTTTGACATTAAATTACAATAGAACAACTCAATTCTCATTTAAGAACACAAAAATACTCAATTATTAATGTGCCACAATAAATCTATCAAACAAACACTAAAATCATCCATGTTATGAAATTTATAAGCACAAAATTCATAAACCATATTCCCTTTGTTCATATGTGATTTGTAAATACTCCTTTTACTCTTGATGCCTTCTTGTTGACATGGTTGAAGGCCATATGTCTTCCAAGTTCCCATGACTCTCGCAAAGCTTCATGCTTCATGGACCATTGATCTCCCTAATCCAATTGTGATTGGGTTTGTGGAGAGGAATCTTTTGATCCCTCCACAAAAATCCTCAAGTGCATCATGATATCATCCAAGTTTAGATAACTTTCATAAATATTGTTTCTATGTGGATCGTTAATTGTCTTGATCCAATGGTGCTCAAGTTTATGGAGAAGAATCTTGTAAACTCTTCAAAAAGATATTGTAGCGCATTGCGAGTCAATTTTAACATTTGTTTGGGAACATATCCTCTACCATATGGTCAATAAAATCCATATAAAAGATAACAAAGTGTATTATAAGAATAGATCTATAAGCAAAGGATTTTCTCAAATTTAGTATTTTCTTATTCTTAAAACCATCAATTAAAAATATCACGTTAAATTGCGGTAAGATAATTATAAATATAAATCCTTGAGAAGAATAATCATGACAACTACAATAATAAAACCATGTGGAAGCCCCATAATAATCCATTAAAGTACATGTAGAATAGTTATAGAACAATGTGTGCCAAAGGTCCATCTTCCAAAAAACACTAGTATCTTTATACAACATATCTATTCACCAATTCCCTTCTCCATTCCTCTTCCCTTGTGGATGTGGGGTAGTCTAGTCACAAACATATTTTCATATATTGCATTTTTATTATATATTAAGATTTATATTTGATTTTATTCAACTACCAATCAATTAATTTATATACTTAACAAATATTATTAATTATTTATATATAAATAATTAACTAATAATTCATATAAAAATAAAAAATAAAATCATAAACACCACTTTTAAAAAACAAAATAAAAATTATAATTTGAAATGAAATTCCATTATAGAAATATATCACTAGAATAATAGCATGTATATAGCATATGCATAGGTAGGACACTTCGTAGTACTATGTCCATATGTAGATGCATTAGTTGGTTTATTAGTAGATCTAGACGTATCTTCCTTTGACTTGGTTGAAAAATGAGAAGACAATTGAATCATTGAAAGTTGATAATGTTAGTCCTCGCGATGGTTAGTTTCCTAATTTC
>JASDQU010010754.1:48567-88310 GCA_032191745.1 Picea mariana
GGGGCATTCTGTTACACATGATTTTGGTCATCTTGGTGATGTATTAACAATGGCGTACTCATGTTCCCAACAAGAACTTTCTCCTGAGAAAAGTGACATTTATCTTCTTTCAGAAAACATATTTTCAAAGTGAGTTTGCAGAATGCATATGGCCTAGGGTGCGAGAATGACCCATTCTCGCAGGCCACCTTCATCTAGGGTGCGAACTTCTCGCAGGTTACTCTATACACGGGGTGCAAACTTGTTTTTAAGATTGAAAAAGAGAAGAAGTCTCGAGGGTTCTAGAAGGGAATCTTCTAGAAAATGAGTTGGCATTTGTATGGTTGTCATTTTACTGGATTCTCTGATTGGGTGGGATCATTCTCATCCATGTAACCATCTCACCCTCTCCTATATATTGAAAGGATTCTCATGGAAAAGGTTAAGCAAGATTAATTGAAGAATTGGTGAAGGAATTGTGTGAAGAACCTTGCTTGGACAGAGGCTTGAAGGTTCTAGTTGGTCTATCAAGAGGAATTGGATCTTCTTCATGCAAGTGCAAAGCAAGTGTGTGTTGGAACCAAGAGTCACCAAAAGGAAGCTTGTGACATCAAGGCGATCAGGTTGTATCTTCTACTTTCAAATAATATGATAACGCTACATGTCCCTTTCCCATAAAGTCACTCTTACTTTATTGTGTAATTCCTTGATCATATGCATAAGTTAACATTGAACACATTTTGCTATCTTCACTTTGGTTGGTTTGTGTTGTCTTGGTCTTTACCTCACGAGAGCACCAGAGTGAAGCATGAGCAACAAAGACTTAAGGAAGCGATACAAAGGTATGTCACTTGTTCCTCCTTACTAGCTAATTCAATGGTCGTAACTTAGGGAAAGAGTCATGTCCTGTCATGTTTTGTTCTAGATCTAGGTGGATCTAGGGAGATCTGTTAGTGTCCGCACCTACCGATTAGTCTGATAATAGTGGAAAATATGTAAAATCACTCATGTCAGATGGAGGAGGAGAATACAACTCCAAAGAATTTGTAAATTTTTTGCAAATCATAAGGCATCATCATGCAAAATAAAACCAGGTATACTCCCCAACAGAATGGAGTGGCTGAAAGGAAAAATCAGACAATCATGAACATGGCAAGAAGCCTTCTCAAAGAGAAATTTTAGTCAAATACATTTTGGGATGAAGGAGTAGCATGCTCAGTTTATCTCCTGAATAAATCTCCAACCACCAGTCTCAAGATGAAGGTCCCTCAAGAATCATGGAGTGGGACAAAGCTAAATGTTGCTCATCTAAGGACATTTGGATGCATAGCATACACTCACATACCTTCCAAATTAAGGAAGAAACTTGATGATATAAGTGAGAAATGCATCTTTACTGGCTACAATGAAACATTCAAAGCCTACAGACTCTACAATCCAATTTCAAAGAAACTAATTCTCAGTAGAGATGTAAAATTTCTTGAAAATCAGTTCTGGAACAAGTCTGAAAATCAACAAATGGACAGTCATGATCCATTGCTGTCACTTCCTGAAGACACAGATAATTCATGACAACTAACAAATTAACATGCTCTTCCAAGATTGCAAGTACAAGGACAATCTGAAAGTTCTCTGGATAACTCAACTTCTAGTAGAAACTCATTCTCTGAACTTCAAAATCAGAGAACTCGAAGTTTGAGAGAAATACATTAGAAGTTGGATGACATTGAACAACACAATCTTTTTGCATTAATATCATGTCAACCTACATCTTTTAAAGAGGCAACTAAAGAGCCACATTGGGTTCAAGCCATGAACCAAGATATTAACTCCATTGAGAGGAACAAGACATGGTATCTTGTTGATATGCCCATACACAAGAAAATTATTGGTGTCAAGTGGGTTTACAAAACTAAACTTAATGAAAAGGGGCAGATTGAAAAGCACAAGGCAAGACTTGTTTCCAAAGGATTCTCACAACAACCAGGTACTGATTATGGTGAAACTTTTTCTCCAGTAGCAAGATTGGAGACTATAAGGACTCTCTTAGCCATAACAACTCAACACAACTTTTCTAAATGGTGTCCTAGAAGAAGAGGTCTATGTGGACTAACCACCTAGATTTGAATTAAAAGAGCAGCCAACCAAAGTGTATCAGTTGAAGAAATCCCTGTATGGCTTAAAGCAAGCTCCAAGATCTTTGTACAACAAAATTGACACCTACCTGATCAAAATTGGTTTCAACAGAAGCCAAAATGAGCCAACTTTGTACACCAAAACAAATCATCATGGTAAAATTATGATTGTATGTATATATGTTGATGACATGATATATACTGAAAATTTTGAGTTAACTATTTTTAAACATGCCATGCAATATGAGTTTGAGATGATAGATCTTGGCAAAATGAAATATTTTTTGGGGATTGAGGTTGATCAATCAACCAAAGGAAATTTTGTCTATCAGAAAAAGTATGCCGCAAACATCATCAAAAGATTTCGCATGGAAGAATGCAATCCATCCGACACTCCTATATCCCTAGGCACAAAATTGAGCAAGAAAGATGAAGGACCTACAGTGGACCCTACCCTGTACAAAATTTTATTAGGCAGTTTGTTGTATCTTACAAAAACTAGGCCTGATATTATGTATGCAACCAATCTTGTTTCCAGGTTCATGGAATCCCCCAAAGATTCTCACTGGAAGATGACGAAAAGGATTCTCAGATATGTTGCAGGTACTCTCAATTTTTTCTTATGGTACACTCAGTCTGATGATAATCATCTCTCTGTTTACACAGACAATGATTTTTCAGGAATTCTAGATGATAGGAAAAGCACCTCAGGACATGATTTTCACTTCAGCATGAACCTGATTTCATGGGCATCAAAGAAACAACCCATTGTATCGATATCTTCTACAGAGGCAGAGTATGTCATTGCTACCTCAGCTTCATGTCAAGCTGTGTGGCTGAGAAGAATATTGAATGATATGTCACATACAGAAAAGGAGCCAACTCCCATCTTCTGTGACAACACCTCAACAATTTCTCTATCCAAAAATCACGTGTTTCACAAGAAAAAAAAAACATATTGACACTCTTTTTCACTTCATACACGAGCTAGTCAATAATGGTGACATAACACTTCAATTCCGTGGCTCTCGAGATCAGATCGCAGATATTTTTACAAAGCCACTAGGAAAATCCGTTTTTTATTTTCAGAGACAACACTTGGGCATTATCAGTGCCGATGTTTGTAACTGTTGAGTTTAAGAAGGAGTGTTAAATATATATGTAATCTCAATAGTTTGACTATACATTGCCAGCTATACAATCATTCTTGATTTGCTTGAGCCTATTTAGCTCAACCTTTTGCCCTTTTTCTAATATTCTCAATACTCAATACTATTGCACTCTGCTCATTTTATTTTCTTTCCCAATTCTATATTCTTGTTCTCATTTTTTCAAGAATGAAACCATAGAAATGAAAGAACAAACACATATGCATAATTTTTTTTCACATGCGTTACCACCTCCATAACACTCATAATCATCATTACTTCCTACACTAGACCAAGCACGTCAAGCAAAAGCAACAAAATTCTACTGGACCCTTGATATATATTTTATTTTCCCAGAATTTTTAAATGGAAAGTAATAAAGCAAGAGACCAAAGAACAAAAACACCAAGGAAAACCCACCATGATTACATCCATTGTAAAGCAAGAGCTCCACGACAAGACCGCATCTAGAACACTTGCAAAATATAAAAAAAAGTCAACAATAACCTATAGACCTATGAAACCATCACGAAAGGAATGAAGCATCATTAATTTTTGAAAAATCTACTTACATTCTCAGAGTTTTGAAAGCCATCGATTGCAGAGCACACTACAAAAAAGAAAGCACTCCTTAGCTTCCAACAATAACATAAGAAACCTATTCCAGACCCAGTCATGGGTCGATAGGTTGACAATAAGCCTTTCAGAGTTTAAGCATGTACCAACAAGAAACAATAGGTCTATCAAGCATCTCTAATGCTTTATTTACAAAGTGTTTTTAAAGACATGAACCTTTATCAAGAGTGATTTCAATAGGATTCTCAATATGAAGAACATATGCCATCCAAGAGAACTAGGGAGGAAGGGTGGAGAGTCAACCCTCCCTTGAAACTATTCTCCTCCACCCTACACTGAGAACACCTGCCAAATCGAGATGTTTGCAGCCACTACCAACACAGACCAAGATGACAAATGACAAAAAGTGGCATCGGCCTCGTCTTGGTGGAAACACCCTCCTCCTCCTCGTGGCATCATCCTAATAAAAGATAAAGTAAAAATAAAATAAAATAAATCCTTCTAGTGGCATCAACCTTGTCCTAGTGGCATCACTCGCCTCCTTCTTGTGGCATCACCCTAATAAAAGATAAAAGTAAAAATAAAATAAAATAAATCCTTGAAACAAACAAGTCTAAGCATTAAAAGTAAATTCATTAAACTTTTCAAACATATATGAGGTGCATTAAGACACACATCGATTCCAGTGTTACCTTGGAAAAGGAACCATCTTGAGGATTAGAGTCCAAAAGAGATAACACCTTGGGGAGAAAATACTATGGGAGCGAATTTTAGTTTTCAAACTATTTGCAAAATCCCCAATTATAGTGTGTGTTTTTATTGTTTTTCACTGAATAATGTCGTGTCAAAGTGGCTAAGTGGTTGTGCGCCTACTGTTCCTTCAACACCTAGATACTTTCAAAGTTGAAGAAATATCATCTATTGTTTTTTAGGAAACTCTCGTAAATATCCATTATTTTTGTCAAGAAATCATTGGGGTTTCAACAACAAGGGCACCCTTCACAAAGCACTTGTTCCATTGCATTCACATATAAGATTCATGTATTCCTCTAAAAATTCTCTAGAGTTGGATTAATACATTTCTCCTTCAATTATCTAGAGTCTTATCAATATTAGGATGATGAATTTTCAGAGCTCAATGAAAAGAGACTAAACAAATGCCATAATTTTAAACAACGTTCTGAGGTCGGCTAACTATTCTAAGGAGACTAACGATTAAGTAAAATTTAAACCTCTTAACTCATGAAAGAGCCATGTTTTTCAAGAGAGAGATTTACCTGAGCACAATATGGTAGCTTGCATCCAGAAAGGCATAGGTCTTGTAGGAGAACGAACCCGAAACAACAATGCTACTTCCAAAGAGTGTTTTTATTATGGTTTTTGTTTTTGTTTGTGTATTTTTTAGGTTTATTCATTCACTTAATATAATGGATTTATGTATAAGAGTTCAATAATGGAAAGAGAAAGAGTATATGCATTAGTATTTCCCATTGTTACTGGTAATATAATAAAGGTATGTAAATTTTACACTACATTTATGAGCATTTGAAAAGCATTTTCGTACCTAGGTTAAAAGACTATCTAATCAAGTACTATTTAGGCTAAGGATGGACACACTGAACCATTTAGTTCATATAATGAAATTCTTTGAGGAATGTCAGACATGTGATGCAGAATATGAACCGTTATGAAAAATAAAATGTTGAGAAAGTTGGATCTGTTATTTAGTTTATGGTTTTGGAAACAATGCCGCATGCAATCTAACGATGATGTTCGGTCTTCCTGGTCACAACATGTGAGTGGATCGACTCTAGCCAGAAAAATGTATGATTCTTCATCCTCTAATCAACAACAATTAGACATAAATCTCTGTAATGACAGCGTATCAAGAAATAACGAAGGAATGATTCAATATTTTTCTCTGAAGCCAACCATTCAAATCAAACAAACCTAATGTTCCATAGACATAAACATATATCTCTTGATCAACAAAACAAACTAAAAAAAATCATCCCTAAGGTTAACAAGATGAAACATAAAGTGCAGTTGCATAGGAATTGTGATGAGATATGTGGGATAAAGGAGAGCTCTCTTCAATTCAAAGGATGTCAAGAAAAAGAAAAAGAAGAACAACATGTATGTCTAATATGTTTGTTTAATATCTAGGTATGTCTAACATGTATTCTTAATAGTTTCCAACATTGGGCTAACATGTTTGTTTAAGCCAAGAAAAGACATCATAGTCAGACACACGAGGAGACATTTGATCATTCTCCTTGTTGTATTTCTATTAAATGAAGGAAGCTCCTCATTATGTTACGTCTTCCAAACATCAAGAACCAAAACCTGTCTTGCCTTGGAGATATATGAAACATGATTGATTAAGAGCACGATTGAAGAAAGGATCTTGGTATATATTGGAGTTTAGCACGCTAAGACAACTGGTCAATGGAAAATAATTGTCATCAATTTAATGTTCTATGATGGGTGCAACTATCTTTTACCCACGACTTTTGTGCTTAATAATTTTTTTTGCTTTTAGCTCCACTAAGGACCAAACATAGGCTAGACCATAATGAGAAAAACTAACCATTTAAAACAATATGACAAACAATATTTTCCCTATAATTCTGAAGGCAGAATGAATGTTACATATTGTTTTAGCATCCTGGTTTTGGTAAAGGCCAATTTGTCCAATACAAAAATTTTAGGAATATGTTTTCTCGTCGTTTTTTCCTTTATGGGTTTCTGTAATAGGAGAGAACAAAAACATTGAAGACTATAATAAAAAGGACTTGTGAATCTTAGAATTAGGTGCATCAAAATATGTAATATATAACATCTTGTGCTGTGACAATTGTTTTCAATCAAGCAGGACAAGAAAAGCATCAATCTCAGATGCAAGAGATTACCTTTCATAATAGACAAAATATTATAGTTCAAATTCAATGCTCTTTTCTCTACCACTGCAATGGTAATATTTTTCAAATGTTTAGGACTATGCCCAATATTTACAATTTTCACCTCCCTTAAGTGGTTTTGCAACCAATGTTTGTTTTGTTGAAACTAGATTAGTAACGTTGTAGCAAAACACTTCTCTTTACACTCTTGCAATGACTACGTAGAAATGTAGGAATTAGGGTCTTACTAGGTAACAAGTAGTCCGTAGTAGCTTACATGAGAATCAAACCAACCATGGTTGGGATATCCTTTCGCTAACATCAAGATCTCTTTGATTTTCAATGAAGGGGAAGTTTATCACTGCCTCCTGTTTAAGAGCCGATTCAAGTTCCTATAGGTGTTCTGGCATATGTTTATGTTCCTACGGGTGTTCCGACATAGGTGCTTTGCCAAATCTTGGTATCTCCACGAGGAGACTCACCCCACCATCACAGGGAATGTCTTACTAGTTTCCATGGCCACATTAAAACATTAATATTCCATTAATGTGGCTCGCATTAATCCACTAACTTAATTTGTAGTATTTGTTTTTTTTTTTTAATTATAAAAAAGAGCGAAAATAAACTCGCTAGTTTCCATGGCCACATTGAAGCATTAATATTCCATTAATGTGGTTCGCATTAATCCACTAACTTAATTTGTAGTATTTTTTTTTTTAAATTAATTTTTAATTATAAAAAATATCGAAAATAAAATCACTTACACCATGACAATAAATTCAAATCACAATTTCCTTAACTAATGAGAAATTGAGTAAGTGAAATTATAAAATTAGGAAAATGATTTTATTGGTATTTAAAAATGGAAATAAAACAAGGTAGACAGGAACATAGTTTATCAAGTGCATCTGCCTACAAAACAAACGAAATAATTTCACAAAATGCATAAGTTAATAGGTGGTCAAAGGAGTTTGACTGCTACGCGAATGCTATAGTCCCTTAGCAAAGACAAAAACTAACTAGAAAATTGAAGTTGCACTAGAAAATTTTTCTAGACATTTAATAAGATAGTTAATACAATCATATAAAAGTGTTTAGTTGTATTTACATATACCAAGCCCCTCTTATGTCCACAAACACACAATAACAAAATAATGCTTATATGTTTCTATCACCCTACACTAAACATCTTTTTAACATGAATATGAATATATATATATATATATATATATATATATATATGTTTATCAATATAGACCAAACATTTTTTAATATAAATATATCTCTTTCATGTAAATTATCATAATACATGTCACCATCAATGAGTCATATGAAATTATTAAAGATGTGGCATTAAACACATTGTAAGCATAGCCAAGTTTTCAATTTGATAAATAAGTTTCAAAATGTCTCGAATTTTATAGAAGTACCTATAACTTTATTTGATTGTTGAAAAACTTTCATATTTTAAAAGTTTATTTGATTGTTGAAAAACTTTCATATTTTAAAAGTTTACATATGTAATAATTATTTTAAAATGTTTCAAAATCTACTACAAGTTGCCATGTTAATAAATGTGTTTTCAAGGGACTAAAAATATCATTGAATAGTTATTCATAATCCTTATTAATAAAATGGAATATTAAAGTTTTTAATTCAAATTTTATATTTAATTATTCATAAATAGGTGCATATCTCTTTAAGGGAGTCATTTAAATTACTAAATCAAGGCATTAGATTATGCCTAAAAGGAATACAAGTTATACACCATGGTATAGATAGTTTGATAATTCATTAAAAAGTAAAACCTTACACTTAGTTCACGATGAGAGATTTTAAAAATTTATGAACATTTAAACCATAGCAAAGTGACATTTGTGGATTTGCATGGGTTTGTGATATAAAAGTAGAGGCACACTTTGCCTACCATTGGTTGATAGACAAATCCCTTCCCTGGTGAGAAGGGGAAAATAATTTGGGTGAAAACCCCAAATTTTGGGCAGATTTTGACCAAAAATTGGAGATGACATGCTAAACACATAGAGATTTATTTAGGTTGATCTTCATACGATCCATTATTAATTACTTAACAATTATAAATGCAGGTTAGAAACATTACATTCAATTAGACATGGCATAAACACGATATGGACCCAAAATCATTACAACTTTATTATCATCACCATCCATTCCATCACAAACATATATTAAGCAAACCATACATTTACAACAACAAAGTTTCATATTCCTTTAGATAATTCCCCAGATTTACAATACATTACGCCATGCGCATCCTTTCAGACATTTCACATATGGTAAACTTAAACACACACCTAGATACATTATAGTACTATAGAGGCTCAGAGAGAGCTAATGGACTAGCCCTTGAACAATGAACAACTAGCATAAACATAGTAAATCATCCAAGTGAGTAACTCTATTTCTATTGTCGTTGCTTCCTTTTATATCCTTTTGTGCTCTAGCTCTCTGTCTCTTTCAATTTTGCTTCACTCAATCTATTGACAATCAATCTCACACACTTCTTTCACCTTCCTGCATTCCACGTAGCCTTTCTAGAATCTAGAAAATCTCAACTACATGGCCAACTCATCTTCTTTCTGCTCCACGTTTCCTCATGCTGTTGGCAGTAATCATTCGTGGAGATTTTTCGAAGATTATGTTCTTGATTCCGGTGTGTAGGGGTCGTCTTCTTGATTTCTAGCATGCATCACAAAACTCGGACTGACACACATTTGACAGAACTTGGACTGACGCACGATAACAATGCTCATTCTGGCGCACACGCCTCCTTTTATCCTTCACTAAACTGCTTGAGCGTGCACAAAATTGGAATAGGCATGCATAACTTCGTTGGTGCACGTGCGTGATATTAACCCAAAAATTTGGGTGCCAACAAGCACCCATCACTATTACTTGGATCATCCTTGAGCCAACTGCCTCATTGAATAGTTTCTACTAGAAGTGAGTAAGATAAAATCATCATCAGTGATAGACCAAAGAATCAAATCAAGTTGTGGTTGCAACTGGGTTTGAGTAAGAGAAAATTATTTGTCTAGGCTGTAGTTGCAACCTGACATAGGTCCTGGAAGGAATTGAGTAAGCCCCAAGGTAAGCGATGGATTTGGACTTCATTTAGGCAGATGCTTGACCCTTTCCCTTCGATGGTGCCTATGGTGATAAATGAGGGTTATGTTTAAAGCACATCATTCAACCACCGACTCCTTAATTGAACTTAAGAGAAGTTTCTAGAACTTCACTTAGTTACTCATGGACCTACAAGAAGTATATCCCGAGGAAGAGTTCCATCAAGAGAGAGCATCATCCTCTGCTTGTATTTTTGTTCTGAAAATATAAAGCAGAAGACTAGGACCTTCTAGCTCAGTGGAACAAAGATTCCACAACCTTGGGCTCTCTCTTTCAACAAAGGTGATTATTCGTGGTGACAAAAAAACCAAATTTGGGCTTAGAGAGCTAGTGGACTACTGCAGCTTCGAAGCATAGTTCAAGGAACTGTGAGGATGGAGGCGGTGTCTTGTTGGAGAATAAGATGGTGGGACCTCTTCCTAACAACTTATGAAGAAATGCCAATCTTCATGAAAAATGGAGTGTGGGTTCTCGAGCTGCCTGACCAAACTGGGAATCACACCTCCCAGACTGTCTGTGAAGTTGGGCCATGAAATGGGACTTGGATCCAGAGATGGTAAGATCAATGGAAAGGGGAGGGATACTATTGAATGGGGAGAAAACATGGAGGTGGGTGATGGGAAAGGGCAGGAGAAAACATGATGTGGATAATTTCTCCAACCATTGCATGGGTGGAAGTTGATATATATAGAGGAAAAATGGTCGAAGGTGTCATCCAAAATGA
This sequence comes from Picea mariana, assembly GCA_032191745.1. Taxonomy (NCBI): domain Eukaryota; kingdom Viridiplantae; phylum Streptophyta; class Pinopsida; order Pinales; family Pinaceae; genus Picea; species Picea mariana. The sequence goes on from JASDQU010010754.1 coordinate 59,195, forward strand.
GGAAAAAAATTGGCCAATGAGATTGAGTGAGGAATAAGTATAGAGTCTGGAAAAATCCTAGTAATGAAGAGATAACGGTTCAGGTCCTCTGTACTGGTGATGTGCCTTTTGGAGTGCGGCGTCATCACTACTTATGTGCCAAAGCTTTGGGTGATCTATCCTAATCAGATTGCTTGAACTTTTAGTGTAATGTAGCAACGAGTAGTTCATCCCCATCATGTGTGAATCCCCTACCAGAGCTAGTACTTTGGATGTAGGCCATAACTTCATCCTGAATTGGAAATCTTGGGAATCTTCAAAGTTGTCAATCCATCTAATCCGCCTATGTGAATGGAGTTCATGTTATATTATCAAAAAGGAAAATTATGCCACATATATACTCTTTTACATGTTGTACATCCTATGCTAACCCTACTCTACTAAACTTCAAGGATGAGAAAGGGAGCTAAGTGATGGATGAACCCTGTGGGCTGTAGTACAATTTCAATCGACTTCCATTAACAAGTCCTTTGAGTGGTTGTCTCTGTAATGTAGATAGCTTGGAGGCACCAAATTCATTGATGTAGACTAGATGGAAAGGATCCAACCATTTCATACGTATCTTTCCAAGGTTCTGTAAATATTTACTGTCATATAACAAGACTAAAGATCCCAGTTGGAGTATTTTCTAGCAGATGTTGCGATCATGTTGTGCTTTATGTCTTTTATTTTTAACCACCTAGTTGAATCCCGCCATCATATGGTCCTTCTATATCTCCATAAGGTCATCTAACCATTGTTGAAGGGACTATCCATTTGTCATTTGAGTCGCTAAAGCAACTTGAAGACTGGGGAAAACAAATTCTAGCGGCATGACCGTTTCTTTACCATAGACTAATTTTAAGGGTGTGCACTTTGTTAGACTCTTGCAAGTTGTTTGATATTCCCATAATATTGTAGGGATGCGCTGATCCTAATTGTCACACAACACATTACAAACTTTGGTTAAAACATGTTCTAAAACTTTATTGAAAGCTTCAACCGTACCATTAGCTTGAGGATGATAGGGAATGCTCTTTTGGTGGTGGATCATGAGCTTGTGGGTGAGTTGTTGAATGGTCTCGTTTAGAAAATGCGAGACCTGGTCGTTCATTAGCACCTTGGGACAACCAAATCTGGTAATCACATTCTCAAAAATGAATATTGCTGCCATTTATTTTGTACAATCTTTGATCGGTGTAGCTTCATACCATCTTGTTAGATATTCTTTGGCAGTAATAATATAGCACACACCTGTCTGACGGGGGTGGGGAGAGATTGAGCCAAAAAAATTAATTGCCCATTTTTCAAAGGGTTGCAAGGTTGTGATTGGAAACATAGGGATCTCATCTCTCTTGCATGGCTTTCCAATCTGTTGACATATGTCACAACATTTATAATAGTCTTTGGCATATGTGAAGAGTAAGGGCCACCAAATCTCGACATGTAGAACTTTCCACACGATTACCTTGCCTGCATTGTGACCCCCTATAATACCTTCATGTGATTCATACAAAATGTGGCCATGTTCATGTTCCAAGGCACACCTGCACAAAACACCATCTACTCTTAGTTTGTACAGTTGGCCATAAATCAACTGATAATCTGTGCTATATGTTACTAGTTGATGGTGCTGGGCTGAAGTATATCCTGTTGGGGCCTATCATGACATGATAAATTCAGTGATCTCAAAAAATTGATCAAGAACTACTTCGACATGGAAGAGTTGTGCATCTAGGATTTCATCATCTAAGCTCCGACTAGCTTCACTAGTCTCAATCCGTGATAGATGATCTAGGCCAACATTGTATTTTCTTGGCTTGACGATAATTTCAAACTCAAAATCCTGAAAGAGAAACAACCAATGACATATTATTCCTCCTAATACTAGCTTGTTAACCAAATACTTGAGCAAAAGTGTTCTGTAAAGAATTTAAAAGGGTTCCCCAACAAGTAATGGAGAAACTTCTGCAAGTAATATACCATGGTGAGGCCTTCATGCTCTATTATAGTATAATTCTTCTCTGAGTCAGACAACTTGCGACTGGAAAAAATATACCGGATGGTCAATATTACCTTTGCCTGGTTGCACAAAAGATGCTCCCAGTGCAATGGACAAGGCATATACATTAACAAGAAAGAATTGATGTAGTGACTAGTTTCTCTTTTAGAGTATCTAAGGATTCTTCACGTTCTTGTGTCTAGATTTACTAATTATCCTTGCACAACAAATTCTCTAGAGGGGCTGCAATATTTGCATAAACTTGCATGCACTGCCAGTAATATCCTGTATGACCCAATGTCAGGTGCAACTTGTGGATTGAAGTGGGGGCTACTGTATCCAATATGGTGGCGATCTTAGCTTGATTGACCAACAATCCATCCTATCAAATGATGTGCCCCAATAGTGTGCCAAAGGGTGTAAAAAATATGCACTTCTTCATATTTAGTGAGATATGGAGTTAGTAGCATCAATCCAACATCAGCCGAAGGGCTTGCATGTGTTCTTTCAACAAACTAAACACTGCCCAATCATCCAAATAAACTTCAATAAACTTGTGGATAAATTCTTTGAAGGCCGCGACCACTATCTGGGAGAAAACTGCAGGTGCATTTTTTAGTCCAAATGACATCACAGTGTATGAAAATGGCCTCCATTCCATCGGAAAGGTGGTTTTGGCTTGATCCTCCTTCGCAATTTGAACTTGATGATACCTCGAAAATCCATCTGTAAAAGAGAAGGCTTCCCAGGCTCCAACATTCTCCAATACCTCACCAATGAAAGGGGTAGGGAAAGGGTCTTGCATGCATGTGGCATTTAGACTCCTCAGATCTACACATATTCAAATATCACTTGTTTCTTAGTTTTCACAACCATAGGAATAATCCAATACGGCTCCTCTACATGAACAATGATTCCAACATCTAGCATATGATCCAACTCTTTGCACACCTTTTCCTTATATTTGGGATTTAATCGATAAGGCCTCCGCTTGACTGGTTTGGAATCTAGATTAAGCTGAATTTTCATAGCCTCCAACAATCCTGCAATTCCCTTCATCTCAGAGAATCCATGGGGAAACAAGTCCTCATACTCCTTAAGTAGGTTTACAACTTGAGTGATAATATTCTTATCCCAATAATCCCTAATGATGGCCATTTTGGGCGCTTCCTCAGTGCCAATATTATGTTTCTTTGTCTTAATCATACGACAATAGTTCGGCACAACCATTTCCATCGCCTTTCCCTTCAGTGCATGCTCACCCTCATATTATTTTATCTATATTCCTTGTGGGTCATCATCATCAACATTATCAACATCGATCTTCCAACAATGGACAACCTCTTTTATATTTGCCACTAGTTGATGATATGAGCATACTACCCTTGGTGTGGCTTATTTTGGCTGACGATGAAATATAAGTTCTTAATTCAAAGGAGGGACTCTCTTTGAGATGGATTTTCTAATGTGAAGTGGAATGTTAAGAAAAACTATGAACTCACATGGGTCTAATCTACCGTTTTCCTCCTAAGCTCCTCCTGAATATACCAACTCCTAGAAGCCATATCCATAGTATGAACTAACCGATGGACCCATTGGGTTCGAGGAATATTATTGGAAGTCCAATGTCATTTTCAAAAATAAATGTGTTCTTGGGGATATTCAGTGCCCTTGTACCGGTTGGCCAATTCGAAGTTGAAGATGGGCTGGAAATGAAGTTTTATCAACTCAGCCACCTGTGTCCAACTCTGGATATTCGTGCGATGCGTCACCCATCATCATGCAGGTGTCCCCCAAACCATGACATCCATGGCCCAAGTCCTCCATTTTGCTAGGATGACCTTCTCCATCTACACTAGGAATGCCTCTACTGGCCTTATTCTATCAAATCATGGGGCATCACATAACTCATATCCTATCTAGCACATTGCTTTAGTTATCCTTGCACATATGTGAGTAGAGACCTCTTTCAACTTGTTTTTCCACCCTTCCATGACATATTCATAGTCAGTATCATAGGACTTCACACTTCTCCAACTCAACTCTCCATCTGTGATGGGATTGATATAATCCCCCATCCACTCAGTGATCTTGTAGATATTGTCAATAACCGAGCTCCCCACATCCTAATTAACTGTCTCATTATATATGTCCCCTTCATTTGGATCTAGAGGTGCGTTCACGTGCAGGGTGTCCATCTCAAATGACATCTGCCTCTTCTTCAAATTCAACACCGCATTTTCAAAGGCCCAATCAATGCCAAGAAATTCAAAGTTTGGATCAGATTCATCCATAAACTCTATGACTACAAAGTAAGCCTTCATTTTCACCCGTTCTATATTCACTCCAACTTGCTCCAGTCATCCTATATGGTAGATCCTATACTGGTTTTCCAACCGTAGATGGATGAGTGACTAGGCCAAATTCATTTTCTCCATCAAATCCCAGGACTTGTTCAGTAGGATGTTCACGTCGAAACCCATATCCAACATGACTCCATCCACATCATAACCACCAAGCTTAGCTGTCATCTTGAATTCTCTACCACTGCGTTTATGCTTGCTGACCTGACGCACCTCTCTTATTGGTAGGGGAGCTGATATAGATCTATCTTCCAGTTCTTCCCCCATATAGGTAGCTGACGTCTATGTAAAATTCCTTGCAACATCATGATCATTTAGTAATCACAAACAACAATGTAAGAAATTACTTACTTGATCCTCAATTTCTGTTTTGCTACTTAATTCACGCAGTGATTCCTCTCGCATCGTGTGCTTCAACTTCTCAAGGCGATGTTCCTTGATCACTCTTTTCTCGAAGCGTCACAACTCTTCTTTCATGCATGCTTCTTCCATCGACCTCTGCATGGTGTGTTGCATTTCCTTGCACATGAGATTTTCCTCCAACGATCTTTGTGTTGCACACTACGATTCTTCATGTGTGCGAGCCTCTTCCAGTGACCTTTGCGTCGCTCATTGTACATCTTCGCATGCTCTTTCTTATTCTATGGATCTTTGTGCGTTGTGAAAAAACTGATTTTGTTGAGCATCATCGAACTTAGGAGGGGAATGCGCTACCTTTATAATATTCCCCTCTGGCCTTTGACCTAAGCTCTTAATGATCAGAATCTGGACCAGGGGTCAAAATTTAGCTCAAAAATCAAAGTTCTTGGAATTGCCTCAAAATGAATGGGTGTGTAGCCCTCGTTGTCACGAACCCAACGCAACTTGTTTGGGTTCAAACGGACGTCGGATGAGTGAGATATCACGTTCTGTTCGAATCGTCAAACAGGCAAAAAAAATTGTTCTGACTGTACAGTCCGTATGGATGCTGACGTGGCAGAGGCCATACGATGATGTGGCATGTCCATACGCTGAAGTGGTAGTTGATGATGTGGCAATCATTTATTGGCTGATGTGGATGAATCCTATTATGACACGTGGCATCATTTTGACAAATGGTATGGTGCCACGTGGCTCAGGCATGGGCTGCCACATGGCACCCTGTTATTGGTTTGGTTGTTTAAAAGTTATGGAGTTCGTGGGGATCAAACCCCGGACCTCCCCCATTGGCAAAGATTTGAAAAAGGTCGCCCAACCGATGCGCCACGCATTGGTTCTTGTTAAACATATGGTTTTGTAACTATTTAAGTTTGAATATGTGTTGAGTTGGGGCGCGTCTGGGCTGGGGCTTAGCCCCAGCCCCTAGTCACACACATATTATCATGTGACCGATGGTTACACGGTTGTGTGCCCAATTCAAATGGAGTCCAGCCCTCGGTTTCGGGTGCATTGCCATATGACCCGACCTCTACACAAACACGCGGATTTTTCTTAAATGGTTAGCCCAACCATTTGCCTGACACTTGGCGCATTTTCATAAGAGTTTGAACCTTGGCCTTTTTGTTTGAGCGCGGGGTCACATGGACCCATATGCCCAACGGTTTGGCAGTTGGGGGTTTTAGTTCCATTAACTGTCCTACAGTTTGCACCGTTATGCGGTTGTGCGCCGGTGCTAGGCTTTAGCACGAGATTGAGCGTGTGTGCTAGGTTGGACGTACAAAGGTGCGTTTTGGCGAACCAGAGACAACAAGCTTGAAGGAGGAAAATGGCAGGAGGCGTATCTTCTTCATTTTTTGGCCAAATGAGGTGTCGAACAAGCCCAGCTAGGGGTTTTTGGATGTTCTAAATCCATTGGCACTATTTTCAAATCCATTTGAAGACTTCTTTTGTAGGTTTTTCACCATTGAAGTTTCAGAGAGCTCCAGGGAGCTTGAAGCCCTCATTGATTGAGGTCATGCTCAAATGAGCCTAAGTCTGTTTTCTGTGACTGAATAGTCATTTTTGGCTAATTGTTATGCTTTGAACACATTGGGATAGGTTTTAGATCCATTTGAGGACTTTTACAGGTTTTTTTTCCACAAGGAAGCTCAGGGAAGCTCAAGGCCACATGTAGAAGAGGTCATGCCCGGATGAGCCAAGATCTGTTTTCAGAGTTCTATTAGTCATTTTTGGGGTTTTTATGTATTCTGAACCCAATGGTACAGTCAGTATTTCCATTGGAGTTGAGCAACAACTTGTAAAATAATTTTTGACAAACTAATCCCAGAGAGCCTAGTCCATTGAAGGAGGCTCAAGGAGATGTAGCCCAGAGAGGGGTGAACTCCTTTATCATCTTGTTATTGTTGTGAGTTTGATGGTTTATTTGCTGCAAGTTATGTTTGCTGTGTATTTATTTAAAACACATATTTAACCATTTAAAGGAAAATTTCCTCACACATGAACATTTAAAAGAAGATGCATAAACTTGGCACATAATCTATCTTGCATATTTTAACACATTGAGAAAGGTCCTGGAAAATTTTATTTTAATGAAGTAGAGGGTGCTTGCATAGCATAACAAGTTAGCCCCCTATTTTCAGATCACCTAACATGCTCGAAGTCCCTCCCTATATTTGATTCACCTCGGGTTATCACTCAGACATCAACTTTCTCATCCTTCTTATTTCTACATGGCTTTGCATTCACCATGTTGAAATGTGTGTTATTTTCCTCCCACTTCTTCAATAAGTTAGGGAAATCCTCGGTGACATGCTCAAGGAACAACGCTACTAGTATCCACACTAGACACTCTACTCTCAATGTCATGCCTCTTTGTGGGCCTATCTTCGTCAGTGATCCTCTTTGGTACAACAAAGTCTTCCACAATTCCTCATGGTGCAGTCTCCTTTCTCTTCATCTTGGGCCTAACCCCTTGTCGCATGCCCCTTGCTACCTTCCTTCTAGCTTTGTGTTTTTATTTCCTTCTTAACTCAACTCTTCTTGTGTATCTTTTGTCTCTTTCTCTCCTCTGCTCCTCTGGGTCCATCCCATTCCTCACCTCATTCTAATAAATTTTGGATCCTTTTCAACATACTCATCTCCTTTCTCATTTTCCCCTATCTTTTCACCCACCCCAACACTAGGGGAGTCTACTTAGCCATCCCATTGGGCTCCATGTGCATCAACCCTTTCTCCAAGAACAACATATTTATCTAGAGTGGTATTTATTCCAATAGTCTTTTCCTAGGACCTTCTGCGAACTTTATTTCAACCTCGCTGAAATAATCAGTGTACTCCACAACAAATTGAATTATATACCCCTCCTTTACTCGATAAAACTAGAAATCAATGGCTTGTGTCCACTTGTTGTCCAATGCCTTCAGCCTATAAAGTGTGACTTGATCCCAAACCACTGGTTCTAGCGGCCACAAAGCAGTATCGGTAACAATTTTCCTTTTCAGCCATTCATACAACAAAAAGAAGAATTCAACAAAGAAAGTCTCATGCATATCAGTGTAGAGATACTTATCTTTCCATAGCTTCACATTAAATCTCAAACCTTGAGTTTCCTGCTAGGAAAACTCATGTTCCTTCGTAGTTAACCAATCTTTAATTTCCTCCCTAGATGGATACCACCTCATTCTTTTCCTTCATCATTCAATACAATAATTTAGGGTCTCGACAACATAACCATTTGTTGGACCGTTTCATGATTGCACACATCCTACTTAATGCCAGGGGGGTTAATACCTAGGGTTCGTCCAGAGGTGACCAACAAAAACCCAAAAGTATCAGCATATCAATCCTTAGCCAAGGATGAAGAAGATGTCACCTGAGACGCTATGAGGAACACATGGACCATCTGGTCTTCTGTTGGGGATGAAGGGATAAACAAACAAAGATCCATCTGGGTTGATCTTCACATGGTCCATTACAAATTACTTAACAATTAGAAATGTAGGTTAGAGACATCACATTCAATTAGATACAAAATAGACACAATATGGACCCAAAATCATTACAACTTTATTATCATCACCATCCATTCCATCACATACATATATTAAGCAAACCATACATTGACAATGACAGAGTCTCATATTCCTTCAGATAAATCCCCATATTTATAATACATTTATCCATGCAAATACTTTTAGACATTTCACATATGGTAGACTTAGACACACACCCAGAGACATTACAATACTACAAAGGCTTAGAGCGAGATAATGGACTATCCCTTGAAAAATGAACAACTAGCAACAACCTAGTGAATCAACCAAGTGAGTAACTCTGTTTCTGTTGTCGTTTCTTCCTTTTATATCATTCTCTGTTCTAGCTCTCTGTCTCTTTCGATTTTTATCCACTCACTCTACTAACTACTAATGTCGCATGCTTTTGTCACTTGCCTACATTCCACGTAGCCTTTCAGGAATCCAGACAATATTACCTACTTGGCCAACTCATATTCTTTCTGCTCCACGTTTTCGCATGCTGTTAGCAATAATCATTCATGCACATTTGCCGAAGATTATTTTCTTGATTTCGATGTACATGTGTTGTCTTCTTAATTTCTGGCACGCATCACAAAACTCAGACTGGCGCGCATTTGGAAAAACTTGGACTGACACACAATAAAAAAACTCATTCTGGTGTGCATGTCACCCTTTATCCTTCACACAACTACTTGAGTGCATGCAAAACTGGAATAGGAGTGCACAACCTCGGTTGTGGGCATGCATGATATTGACCCAAAAATTTGGCTACCAAAACCATGCCACATTAGCTAGTTTTCCACATCAGCAAGGTGATGGTATAAAAAATAAAAAAATGAAAAAAAAGTTTGAAGTCAAAATCTTGTTTTGGCCATAATAGAAGCAAAATATATCATAACTAGGTGAAATTTCAGCGTTAAGTTCGTAGTGAAGAGGACAACAAAAGTGTCAGTGAAGGCCACCGACCAATTATGCTCTAGTTTTCCAAAATATACAAATTAATGGTTTTTGAAGAACATGGTGGAATTCGTTGATAGAGACCCTATAAATAATACATTTTTTATAGTTCTCTAAGGAAGCAGACATGATGAAACATAGTGGATATTTTGGCCAAATTCCAAGGGGGTTGAAATGGAGATGCATAAACATGCCAAAATCCACTATTTCAAGACACTTTTTGGAGATTTTTAGGATTTTGAAAGGGAAAGGGACCCCAAATCACAAATATAGAAAAAATTGTTTAATCGACGTTTTACCCCCTGATCAACAAGCCATAAAATTTTATTGTACTAGAGTTTCCCCATTTTTTCTCCATTTGGAAGATAACAATTTTCGCTAAAAATTTTTAGTATGAAGAAAATGTGAAAAGGACAAAGTTGACAATTCCAACTTGATGCAGAACTTGAATGGAACATCATATTCCAAATCTAAAGGTTTTTGTGTACTCACAATTAGGAATTATATTAGTGCCCAATACAAAAGTTTTCCTAGTTCTCGCAAATTTTCTTTTGTAGTTTGTAGAAGTAGGATTTTGAGCCAAATTGCACTAGTGAGAAAATGAAACAAATGAGTAGAAATGACAATTCAAAAAGCCATAATGTTCAACTAAAAACTCTAAATGGGGCATGAGTATAGTCAATGGAAAGTTGAGTCTGAGAATATTATGTAAAAATGCTCAAAATTAAGTTTAGTACATAATCATTATTCATAAATTGAGATGAAGAAGGATATGTAACCTAATTAATAATGAGAATTTTACAATATGCATAATTTCTAATAGTAATTGTTGCATGCACATTTTTGTAGAATTAGGGGTACAGGTAGAACAAATCATGTTTAGAAATGAGGACTAGAGAGATGGAGGATGCACAAGGATCTTACAACCATGAAGATGAAATTAAAGGTTTACATATCAACCTGGGCAATGCAGAAACAAAGTCTAATGGATGTAGAAGTAGGGCAGAGACTATAGACTATATCTAGACTCGACCATTAGAATGTGAACATGTTTCCTTTAGATGTGTGGCCTACTATGAAATAGGATAATAACATAGTAACTAACTATACTAACAAAGTTGGGCAAGTAAGAAAATCCTAGAAGAAACTAACCTAGTGGGTGGGAGCTTGGAGACTAACCATGATCGAGGTGGATATCGGTGGTTTCCCACCTATTCCATTGAATCATCATAGCTCTCCATCTTAGTTGATCATGATTTTTCATCTTGGCCATTTTTGTTATGATTTTCAGGTCCTAAACTTCCAAGGCCGTTTTGAGTCCCTAAAGAATTTGTTTTGGACATTTGTTCACCAGGGGTTGCCATGGCCTTGCCAAAAATGTACTTATTAGTTAGATCTTTCTAATGAGCTAATGTGCACCCCAAAAAAATATTGTGTACAAATTTTTAACCCCTAGGAGGTTGACATATCAACTAACCACCTCGAGGCCCACAAACCTTTTGGTGCTTCATCTCCTAGGGTTAAGGTTTTGGAATGTTAGGGTTATTGCTTTATGTTAAAAGGCTATTCTTTTAGCCTCTTGTGATATATTTTTTCAAATGAGTGTAGCTGACATATCTTTCTCTTCAAAGATAATCTACCACCATTATAGCCAGTTTATGTTGTATAATATTATGCTATTTTATTCATTAATGGAAGTTGGGTTTCACTATATTTCTATGTTCTCTTCTATAGTTTTGTTTCTATTTCATTTCATTCTCAATATAATCCAGATCAGTAGTATTAGAGTATTCTTCTCCTTGTTATTTATCAGTTCATTCCCATGATGAGGTCAGGGTAAAGAGAGTTGGGTTTGGAGCTAGTTTCACTTGGGGGTGACTGCTCTTATCAAACCAAGCAACCTCCCATGGTGAAAGAAAAGAGAGATGACGAAGCATGAGATCTTTTCAAAATGTTTCTTGAGGAAGCCCTCATGTGACAGTGGAATGAGATGATGGAAAAATTCACCCATATCCTTCAACGACTGCCGACGGTGGGTAAGGCACCTTCAAAAAGTAGGCATTTCGAAGGTGTGACACCCTTCAAGGTACAAGTTAATTTTGATATTCCCTTATTTGAAGGCCATATATATGTAGATGTTTTGGAGAAATGGATGAATCTATTAGAAGGGTATTAATCTATTCTAATTTTTTATGACAATGAAAAGATCACCTTTGCTCTCTTTAAATCCCTCACCCATGTCAAATATTGGTGGGAATGTTACTAGGAGAGACATAATGAAGATGAGTCTATGGAATTTGGGACACAACCCACTTAGGCGACCTTTGTTGATGTCCTCAAGGAGGAGTTCTACCCTATCAGAAACTATGATGACCAATACACGAGATGGATGACTCAGTGTTAGGAAAGAGACCAGATGGTGTCGGAGTACATTAATATCTTCCATACCTTATGCTCAAAGTTGGGTATTAGAGACTCCGAGAAACACCTAGTTCTGAAATACCACAATGTCTTACACAAGTACATCCAAATGGAGATGGATTTTTTGGACATCTCCTCATTGGGAGACACTTATCGATATGCTGTCAAAATCGAGCAGAAAAAATTCAAGCAACGAAATAAGTGGGAGTTAGGGTTTACAAATCCACAACAACAGAAGCATGGAAAAGGTATACCTAACTCAAAAAATAAGGAATAGATAAAGGAAGGCCAACCTCAAGAAATCCATTCCAAGCTACAGACAAATAAGGATAATAGGAAGATGAATTAGGAGGACACTAGAAACAGGTGTGAGTTTCACAAAATCCCTTGTCACAACACTGATGAATGACACTCAAAAAAGTAATTGTTGGATGAGCTTAAAGAAAAAGAGTCAGATCCTGAATTAGACTCTAATTTGGAGTAGGATAAGGGAAAGTGTATCATTGATGCATAACCTAGTGCTACCATCGCAACCACAAAGATCTAACTTGACAAGTTAGAAGAGCTTAAGGAAGGGGATCACCTCTTCCATTCATTGTTGACAACATGAGCTAGAAGAACTTGATCTTGGATGAGGTAATCAAGAGATTGAAGCCATTGATGATGCCACACCCCAAACCATTCACCATTGGTTGGTTGAGTCAGGGATGAGACCTTCACATCGATTAATAGTGTTGTCTGTCCTATGACATGAAGCCCTTCAAAGATGACGTACTTTGTGATGTTGTTGCACTTGAAGTTTGTGATGTTATTTTAGGACAACCTTATATGTGGAAACATCATTCTATTTGTGATTCCCAACCCCATAGTTTCATTATCATTATAGGGGGTCAACCCTACATAGTACCATAGGTAGTTTTGACTACTGCAATTTTATTGATCTCAAAAAAACAATGTTGAAAAGTAACTTCAGACACAACAAAGTTTGTCCTCTTCATGGTTCAGTTAGAAGGGAAATGAAAGGTCATTGTTACCACCAAACCTTCAACACAGGTCTATCTACATAGAAAAAATAGGTGGACAAACTTGTAGAGGAATATATAGATCTCTTCACTTCACCTATAGGGGTGCCTCTGCATTGTTAGGTCAAACATCCCATTGATTTGATACCTGGTTCTCTCTTTCCCAATGGTGCAATATATATATGCTCCCTTTTAGAGAATGAGTAAATAAAGAATCAAATTCGTGAGCTCATCTACAAGGGAAACATTCAACCAAGATCCTCACCTTGTGGGAGCCCAATTGTGTTGGTGCAAAAGAAGGATGGAATGTGGTGGCTCTGTATTGATTATAGAGCCCTGAATAAAATCACCGTCAATAATTGATACCCAATCCCTTGGATTTATGATCTTCTTGATCATCTCAAGGGTGAAAAATTATTCAACAACATCTATTTGAAGTCAGGCTATCACCAAGTTTTGATAGAATCAACTGATGTATGGAAGACAACCTTCAAATATAAAGAAGGCCTCTTTGAGTGGTTGGTCATGCCTTTTGTCTTGACTAATTCTTTAGGGACATTCATGAGGATGATGGATGATATCTATGGCTATTTAAAAACTCTTTTATGGTAAATATATTTGGTTGAAATCCTCATATTCAAATAGACCTAAGAAGAACACTAGCAACACATTCATCGGGTCATGAGCACCCTGATACAACACAAGTTATACACCAACCTAAAGAAATGCTCATTTGGCTTGTAGAAAATCCAATACTTAGGATACATCATGGATGAACATGGGGTGCATGTGGATCTAGCCAAGATCCAAGTCATTTGCGATTATCCAACTCAGATGACTATGAGAGTGCTCTATAGCTTCTTGGGCATCACCAACTTATATATCAATTTTTTGTTGGGTTTATCTCATATAGCTTGGCCCTTAAGTCAAGTGACCAAGGGGGGAGCTAAAGCCAAGTTTTCTTGGTCCAAATCATAGGAGAAACCATTCTAAGATATGAAACATTGCCTCTATTATACACTAGTCCCCACATTACCAAAACTACGACAACCGTTTGAGATCAAAACAAATGCCTCTAACTATGCTATTAGTGCCATCCTCACTTAGCGGGGACATCCAATTGCCTATCATAGTGAAACACTGCATGATGATGTTCAAAAGTATCTTGCCTATGAAAAAGAGATTTACTCCATTATGCATGCATGTCGACAGTGGAAGCATTACATTATGGGCAAGGAAATGATCATCCACACTGATAACAAGCCTTTTCAATTCATGCAAACATAGGGAAAGCTACATAATGACTTCCATAAAAAATGGTCCACAATATACCTGCAATAATTGCACCTAGATATTGAGTACAAGAAGGGAAACACTAACCATTTTATTTACTATCTCAATCAGCCCCTGGTTGTGGCCCTCACCACAATTCTTAACTCTTGTGGGCACAAAACCTCTAGGTGTCCTAAATTACAATGACTCTGACTTCACTACTAAATATCAGACCCTGTGTGCCAGGAAACAAGTTCTATTTTTCCACCTCGAGGATGCACTCTTGTTCTACCTCGACCATCTTTGTATTCCTTCAAGCAAGCATGCAATGATAATTTGGGAGTCACATTAAAGTCAGGTGACAGGGAACTTGGGGGTGGAGAAGATAGTAACAGTACTTCAGAAGCATTTCTACTGGCCCAAGCTTCGACATGATGTTGAATAGTACACCAAGTCATGCACTACCTGTGCCATTTCTAAGCCATCCATCAAGAAGTAGGGGATGTACACTCCTCTCCTTGCACTAGACAATCCATGGGAGTATGTCTCCATGGATTACATGTCAGGGTTTCCCTCCACCAAACATGGTCATGATTGTGTTTTTTTGGTCGTTGATTGGTTCTCTAAGATAGTCATTTTGACACCTTGTAAAAAGAGTATCATAGAAGAGGCCACTACTAAACTCTTCTTTTCACATGTTTGGGTTCATTTTGGGCTACCATGGACCATCATTTTAGATAAGGACAAAAGTTTCCTTAGCACCTTTTGTTCCAACTTATGGTCTTTGATGGACACCAAGTTGACCAAATCGACTACCTTTCATCACCAAATAGATGGAAAAAACAGGTGGTCAATAGAATGATTGTGCATATCATGCACATGTACAAATCCAAGTATCCATGTACATGGGATGAGAGCCTCCCATTGGTTCAACATAGCTATAACAAATCCCTCCACAACTCTATTGGCCACAATACTTTTCAGGTATGCTTAGGGTTCCAACCATTGTCCCACATTGATGTATCTCTATCCATTCCATATTACTCAACAAAGTCCTCCTACACTTAGATTGAGGCTGATAGAGAAGAAAAATTAATTGAACATATATAGCACCTCCAACAATAGGTTCACTGTATCTTGGAGAAGGTCAATGCCAAGTATAAGCAATGACATGACCAACATTGGGTTCCTCAAAAGTTTCAGGTTGTTGAAAAGGTGTGATTTCATTCATAGAAAGAGTACCTCACATGCCCCTGCATGAAACTCATACCACTCCGATACAGGCCTTACACCATCACCAAGGATGTTTATTTTGAATTAAGTATTTCTCCTTTCCTTGGCTTGCACCCAATATTTAATGTGAAGCTACTTTGACCATATTTACCATATCTACTGGACACCTCAGAGGTGGCTAAACAATTGGCCCCTAAAGAACTCAATCCTAAATACATTGCACAGGATCAAGTGGATCAGATAATGGACACCTAAATGAAGGGAACTGTCCATCAGAACATACAACTCTATTAGGTTTTTAAAGCAGGATAACTACTTCAATAAGGCAAGTGTCTCACCAAGGTTCAGATTCAACAAAAGTTTCTCCATATCCCGAGGGAACTTGATGCAATGGGGACCATTTCTTCCTAATGGGGGATAATTGATCTAGGTGGATATAGGTGGCCACCCACCTCTTCCATTGAGTCATCATAGTTATCCATATTGGCCGATCATGGTTCTCTATCTTGGCCATTTGTTTTATGATTTATAGGTCCTAAACTTCCAAGGTCGTTTTGAGGCCGTAAACTAGGGGCCAAGAGTGGAAATGGTCTGCCTTGGCCCTGCCAAAAAATGTACTCTCAGTTATATATTTCCAATGAGCTAATGTGTGCCCAAAAAATATATTGTATGCAAATGTTGCATCCCGAGGAAGTTGGTGTATCAACTAACCACTTTATGGCCCACAAACCTTTTGGAAATTTTCCTCCTAGGGTTAGGGCTTTGGGCTGTTAGGGTTCTTGATTTCTGTTAAAATTCCATTCTTTCGACCTCTTGTGATATCTTTTTGCGAATGAGTATAACTGGTATCTCTTACTGTGTTGTCCACCATGGTATGAGAGGATGCCATATCGACCCTCATTACTCACGCATATGAGGATAGATACATGTGACCTTTCAAGAATATTATAGAAGATCCAAAAAATTATCACAATTGAGGGTTGAGGAAGTCAAAACCATACCCATAAATGAATATCATGCTATGTTAAATATTGAGCCGCTAGGAGGAGAAGGAGTTCCATTATTTTGCATTGTATCTTGTTCCATAGATGAGAAAAACCTCTAAGAGTGGTATTTTGTGAGAATAATATAGGAGGAGGATTTTGTAGTAGACTTTAGGCCACAATGTCAAAAGGTAACTCCATAGTGAGTTCCCATTTCTTTGTATGTGCATTTTATAACTGAAGCAAAGAGAGAAGAGCATAGGTCTCACCTTCTAGTTGGTTTTTCTATAGTATTGGATTTTCTAGGTCAAATCTTGTGTTCATTTGTGTGGATGGTGTGTATTTTGTGCTTGTTCTTTCATGTTTATATTTCAGCTATTTCGTAAATTCAATCCATACACTAGAGATAATAAATTTTGAATCTAAGGAAATAAACTACATAAATCTAAGATTTCAGAATATTATAAGATCTATTGTGACAAACTATTCTAGTGGAATATCCATGGTACTTTATAGATCATATTGGTATCAAAGAAGGTTTCTTTGGGGTATTTGTGGGAATTTGTAGTGATCCACGAATCAATTTAAGAAGAAAGTGCATAACCCTAGCCATGGATGACGAGTCTATTCATAACAACCCTCAAGATCTAGATGAGGCGAGATTTGCAAGACTGGAAGAGCAAGTCACTGACATATACCATAATATGTCCCTCCTCATGGTGGTTCTAGAAAGAAATATCAGACTATATAGAGAGGATGTAGGCTCTAACACCAAGATCAGATTATAAGGGAAATCAAGAGATAATGAAGACCCAGAAAATGAGTTGAGGAAAGAGCCTGAGAAAGAGTAGACCAGTTCAAGTGACGTTAACCCTTCATAGTCCCTATTCAAGATGGAGGTGAAAGTGGACATAAAGCCATACCAAGGTGAGATCGATGCATTAAAACTAAATAATTGGTTGTAGCAATTAGAAGATTATTTCATCATTCACCATATAGATGAGGAGAAAATACCATTTTCCAGACTGAAGTTAGATGACCATGCTTTAACCTGGTCAGAAAGTCACACTGAGACACTTAGGTTGGAGGGTGATCCACCACTAACTAAGTGGGATTACTTGAAAACCCTCATCAAGTCCCAGTTCTATCCTATTGGGTATGTAGAGGACCAATGGACCTGTTGGAATTACTTCAAGAAAAGTCAGGGGTAGAGTGTACAAGAGTACACCACCGATTTTAGAAAGATGGCCATAATTATATGTATCTCTCCCAAGAACCCATATGTACTCCTCAAGTATTTGGGGGTTATACATAGTCATCTATGAAATCAAGTGATGCTTTTCAAGTCAAGGACAATGGACAAGACATGTGTACAAACACAATATATAGAAAACATAGGCCACAATAAAGGGAATCCAAGTGGTTCCAAGTAAAAAGAGCACTGGGAATCTTCCAAGGAGGGGAAGAAGAAGTGGAAGGGGGGGAAGATAAGAAGACGACAACCACTGCACTTCAATGCAAGGATCCTGGCAACCATTGCAATATTGATGGTCACACTGAGGAAAAGTGTTAGAAACTAAATCTAGACTTGAACCTGAAGAACTACAGGAAGGATGCAAAGAAAAACAATCTTCTAGCCACAGATTCAAGAAATCAAGTCTGTTATAGTGCAAGTTTTATGTTTGAAAAATCCCGACCCAACCACAGAACAAGTGCTACAACTTTGGGAATCCTACACCCAATGTCACCTTAATGTAGGTCTCACACTTGGGGGGTGACTAAGGTCACTCCTGGGAGACAATGCCAAAGACCCTAGGGGGAATGGAAAGGATGAAGGGAAGTGTAAGGAGAATTCCCCCAGAATTTCAAGTGATGGAAGAAATGATTGGTTGGAAAAGGTAAGTGAAGAGAGGTAAATGGATACCAAGTGAAAAGATAGCTATCGGTGCACCTGTACCTGCCCGAAACACAAGAAAACACCTTGCAATGCTATGTGTTTGTGTGGATCAGAAATTTAAGCTTTCTGTCCCTAATTTGCGGCAGTGGATGACAGTTAATATCAGAAAAATGAAGCATCTAAATCAACAGATAAAGCACAAGATCGATTGGCAATATCATCAATGAATTTAGTAATCAATTGTGACTTGAACATAGCACTTTAAGACTGAATAAAAGAAAGCTATTAAAAAATGATTTTCTACAGTAAATTATCAGCCTTATGGATGTAGAATTCAATGACACACAACATCTAAATAAACCATACAAAAGTACCCAAAACAAGCTTGAACAATGCACCCTCGTTAGTGAAATTAGTGGCTAAAAAATGGAGGAAAGTTAGGGGCTAGTTAGTGAGATATTAACACCTAGGGTTAGTGATTTTATGCAACCTAATGGCTGTAGAAAACAATATAGTACAAAAATAAGAATTTATGGAATAAAAAGGACACCCTAAGGGAATAAAAACCCCCAAGGCCTCAAGGTGACTATCCAAAAGAGAAAGCTTGAAAAAATTTAAATTTCACGTTTGTCGAGGCAAGAATTTTGTATCTCTAATGCAAATTTTAATGTGATTCATGCCTTACTATTGGGTTTATGGGGTCAATGAAAAATATGGCTTGGCTAATAAATTGGGGTTGTACGCCCTTGTACTTCCCAATTGTAGCTAAGTCAATCTAGGAAAATTTTCCAAGAGGGTGTATGCCCTTGTACTTCTCTTGGCACAACCTTGAAAAATATATTTGACCATGAGAAGTAAAACTTGGATTAAAAATGTTTGATCCACAAAATCCCTAGGGGTGTAAGCCCTTTTACTTCTTAGGGTTTTCAAAACAAACCAAGATGACCTTGGAGGGTGTACGCCCATGTAGTTCTCCAAGAAATCTTGTGAAAAAATGACCTTCCTTAAGCAAGAGAAAAAACCTTGGGGAGGGTGTATGCCTTTACACTCCTCCAAGGGTTCTAACTAGCAATAATTATGAAAAAAATCAAGACAAAAGACAATAAATGCAGATTTTCCCTTACCAATTCCAAAAATCTAGATCAAACCCTAATCTTCCAAGTTAAGTCCATCCACATGCATACGAAAGAGTCTCCAGGCCTAACACATCACTTCTCCACCACCAATAGAAAAAATACACCATAACACTTGCACAAGAGATGAAAAAGGCCAAGAGGGCCAAAAATTTCAGACCAATTCCTTCTCCACAAGGGAAAGTTATGTTTAAAATGAGATCTTATGATCTCTATTTATACAAAAATTAGCTAACATATCTTGTCCAAAAAATAAGGAGTAGAACACAATATTAGGGGTCAAAAACCCTAATCTTTCCCTCTTAACACAATCATATTAAACAATTCACTTAAAATTTGATCTTTTGCACAAATTAAACCCTAATTTAGGATGACGTCACCCCTTTAGGGCACGTTTTCCCACTTTGATGAGGTCGTTGGTGTTGGAGAAGAATGGAAGAGCCTCACAAGGCCACATGTCAATCATCTAGGTGATCTAATCATGGTGAAGACCCTCTTCTCCTCAAAACATTCAAGTGCAAATCAGTGGCACCACACCACCAAGCCCTAGCCCCCATAGTCATGACCTCATGCTAAAAAATGGGAAGTTTTGCCCCTCCTGGGAAAATCGTTTGGAAAGAAATGGGTGGGCTAGGTTGTCCAACTCATCATCAAGGCCGTCCAAGTTATCTTTCTCTCATCTGGCATGCAGGTCTCTGGCATCCAACTTGTGGTCTTGTAGCCCCATGGAAGCCCAAGCTATGCTTGTTCTCCCAAAACTATCCACCAGCTAGGTCCTACAAAGACAAATTAGCACACCCTCCAGGGATCTCAAGTCATAATATGATGATAAGTGGATCCAATCAATAAATAATCCATTTAATCATGTGCATCAAAGATTACTATATCAAACAATTAACAACTCAAAGACACTATGCGGCTTGTCAATCTTAAGTATGAGAGGGTTGATGAGGTGTCCTATTGGGTAGGTATTTCGCTAGGTCAAGGACAGCCCCCAAGAGGTCCCTCTCTAATCCATGTAAAGTGTATGAGGTGGATGGGGTCAAGACTCAATGGGCATAGGGCTCATGACATACTACGGGTCGTAGTGTTTCAGTCATGAGTGCCTTTGTAGAGGGTGTGTGGTACCTTCGTCCGCGATGCACTTTTTCCAAGCCCATGATTTTCCTTTTATCTTTATTTCTTTATGTTTTCTTTCATAATAGCACAAGGATAGGTTTAAGGTCACTGCCCTGGCATGGTGACCAGATGGTGGCAATGTCTCCCACATATTCCTAATGGAAATGAGAAGTCTGGCTCGTGATGGTACACCCTTTCTCTCAGGCATGCAATTGAGAGTCACTACCTTGGTTTGGTGACCATATAATGATAATGTAATACCACTAGATATCCATGGACGCGAGAGGTCGGCTCGTGATGAGACCTCCCATCCTTCAATCTACCTTTCATGAATTTCTTTGTTATATTATGGGTCCCATTTTATTCAAAGATAAGCGTTTTATTGCTTTCTTGGGTGATCCCTTGGTGAAGCATCTGGAAGGTTCATATATGGATTTTATGTTTTACCCAACACCAACCCCTCTGGGCCTTTGGCCCCTTCTTCCCATAGAATGAGGGACAACCCCTTCTTGGGTCAATATACCCTATAATCCCAAGAGATAAGGAAACAAAGGGGAATAATGATGGAAAATGGTAAGTATGGTCGAGAACTATATGACGACTCATAAGGGATTTCTAAGCATCAAACCCTTTCACAAGGAAGACCACTTACTAGGGCACAATGTCAACCACCAAGGTGAAGCAGGGAAAAATCCATAATGTCCAAGCACATATAATGAAATCTAGAGCAATCTAATATACAACATAATCAAATGGCTTAGGTATTGAAATGATTCTCACCATAATACTGACTTGTACCTCATGGAGCAAGGCCCACTGCCTTCCGGAAGACAAATGATGTGGTGGATGCCATTTGTAAACCTGTGACCATCTGTGGTGGTGAGTGGGTTTTCCATCTGTGAAAAGGGGTACTGCTAGTCATGTAATCTCTTGAAATTCCATATCTGTAACCTGAGGGCCTCGAGATATCATCTTCTTAGTTATCCACAAAATGGGGGTAAAATCTGGCTCCTACTCGGGGACATGTGCTCGTCGTAGAGTGCATGATCAGAACCACAACATATCTTGGTAGACATGTGCCTGCAAGTAAACATCAAACTTTCAAGTGCAGCATGGCCTACTTATCCTTGCTCTCATATGATCATATCAAAACCCACTAAACTAGAAAATAAAATTTTGACATTTTTTCAAAAATTTCTAAACTAAGCATGAAATCAATATGCAAGTAGAAAAATGAAAATGAAATGCATTTAAAATAATATTATCAATAATAATGCAAATGCAAGGAATACAAATGACTTACCTACTTATCAAGTCCCGAAGGTGTTAGGTGAAATCGTACAACCAATGCAACCACGTGATCATCAGATGTAGATATTCCCCCCTGTGCTTAATCATGTGAAACAACAAAGATAAGTCCATCACATAGAAATCATGAGCATAAATAGACATATAATCAATTATAAAATAAAACTCATGAAGGTGGGTGGGCGGGAGGAAATCCTGCTGAAAAGAGAAACCACAATCTTGATCATCCTGGAACTCCCGCCTGCAAGCATAGCCACAAGACTGATCTATCCATCTCTGGAGTGGACTATATGATGTCTCATCTTCATCCTCACTTAGAAAATCACTTCTCCTTGAAGGCTGAGAAAGGAAAAGAGATCCAAATAAAACCCTACGATTTCCCAAACAAGAGGAAGCGGGGTAAGGCACAGCCTTAGAGGAATACTTCTCCGTCAGGCATAGGAAACATATCTTCTTTGTTTGAAAATCCATGCCCAAAGTTTCAACATGAAAATGATTCCACTTGGTAGTATGGACCTTGAATTTCTTTGGGAAGGCCACAACCTGGTGTTTATCAAAATATGAGTATGGTGGTTGAAAACCATTCTGAGAATGAATGGTCAGGTCGTCTTCAAATGGATGGAACAAATCTGTGATCATGTCACCATCCCAAAAATCTGAGTCAAATATGCATGGAGACCAATCCTTCGTTTGAGGGCTTCCCTCAACGCCATAAATGGGGTCTCCGTCAAAGGTGAAAAGGCTCATGTCCCATTCATGTTTTCCAATCTGTATGAAAGAGTCAATATGCTGATCTACTGCATCTAAAGCCTCTTCACTTCCAGGATCATGGAATAGGATGTCATCAAGATCCTTGAAAGGGTCATAAATCATAGTGTTCTCCTCTTTTTCTTCAATGTGATAATCTTCATCAGGATATTCTTGGAAGTTTTCTTCATAAGCACGCTCTTCAAGTGTCTCTTCATCTGTGAGGGCTTGGTCTTTGGTAGATTCGTGCAATAAGTCTTTTACTTGGTTCATGAAATCTTCAGTGGATTTATTAGCATCTTTTTCCCTTTCCATCTGCAAAATTTCCTTCCATGAGGGATGGCAGGGTCTTGGTTGATTCCAAGGTTCCATAGTCCCATTGACTAGAAGAACACCTCAAAGGAGTTTCCAGGGAAGAGAAAGGCTTATCAAAGGATGAAAGGGAGGAGTAGGGGAAAGGTGAGTAAGGAAAAGGTGGGTTCGGGAAAGGTGGAGTCTCCAGACAAACTTTAAAGAAGGTTTGTTAAAGGAAAAGGGGAGGTTCTTGGAGTGGAGTTGCCAGGCAAGCTCGAGAAGAAGGCTTTGGGAAAGAGAGTTGCCAAAAAGTTTCATTTAGGGCACAAAGAGGATTCAAAATCCTCCCCGGAAATGGCGCCAAAATGTTATAGTGAAAGTTGTAGGTTGGGTAAAGCCCGACCCAACCATGGAACAAGTGCTACAACTTTGGGAATCCTACACCCAATGTCATCTCGATGTAGGTCCCGCACTTGGGGGGTGACTAAGGTCACTCCTGGGAGGTGATCTCGGAGACCCTAGGGGGAATGGAAAGGATGAAGGGAAGTGTAAGAAGAAGTCCCCTGGAAGGTCAAGAGATGTAAGAAATGATTGGTTGGAAAAGGTAAGTGAAGAGAGGTAAATGGATACCAAGTGAAAAGATAGCTGCCGATGCACTTGTACCTGCTCGAAACATAAGCAAAACACCCTGCAATGCTATGTGTTAGTGTGGATCAACAAGTTAAGCTTGCTGTCCATAATTTTCAGCAGTGGATGAAAGTTTATATCAGAAAAATGAAGCATCCATATCAACATATGAAGCATGAGATCAATTGGCAATATCATCAATGAATTTAGTAATCAATTGTGACTTGAACATAACACTTTAAGACTGAATAAAAGCAAGTTTGTTATAAAATGATTTTCTGCAGTAAATTATCAGCCTTATGGCTATAGCATTCAATTACATGCATCAACTAAATCAACCATACAAAAGTGCCAAAAACTAGCTTGAACAGTGCACCCTAGTTAGTGAAATTAGTGGCTAAAAAATGGAGGAAAGTTAGGGGCTAGTTAGTGAGATATTAGCACCTAGGGTTAGTGATTTTCTGCAGCCTAATGTATGTAGAAAACAATTTAGTACATAAATGAGAATTTATGGAAGAAAAGGGATTCCCTAAGGGAAGAAAAACCCCCAAGTCCTCACGCTGACTATCCAAAAGAGAAAGCTTGAAAAAGTTGAAATTTCACGTTTGTTGGGGCAAGAATTTTGTATCTTCAATGAAAATTTAAATGTGATTAGTGACTTACTATTGGGTTTATGAGTTTAATGAAAAATATGGCTTGGATAAGCACTTGGGGGTGTATGCCCTTGTACTTCCCAAGTGTAGCTAAGTCAATCTAGGAAAATGCCAAGAGGATGTACACCCTTGTACTTCTCTTGGCACAACCTTGAAAAATATATTTGACCTTGAGAAGTAAAAATTGGATTAAAAACGTTTGATTCACAAAATCCCTAGGGGTGTAAACGCTTTTACTTCCTAGGGTTTTCAAAACAAACCGAGATGACCTTGGAGGGTGTATGCCCTTGTAGTTCTCCAAGACAACTTGTGAAAAAATGACCTTCCTTAAGAAAGATAAAAAACCTTGGGGAGGGTGTATGCCCTTATATTTCTCCAAGGGTTCTAACTAACAATAATTATGGAAACAATCAAGACAAAAGACAATAAATGCAGATTTTCCGTTACCAATTCCACAAAAAGCTAGATCAAAACCTAATCTTCCAAGTTAAGTCCATCCACATGCATAAGAAAGAGTTTCCAAGTCTAGCACATCACTCCTCCACCACCAATAGAAAAAATACACCATAACACTTGCACAAGAGATGAAAAAGGCCAAGAGGGCCGAAAAGTTCAGATCAAGTACTTCTCCACAAGGGAGAGTTATGTTTAAAATGAGATCTTATGATCTCTATTTATACAAAAATGAGCTAACATAGCTTGTCCAAAAAATAAGGAGTAAAACACAAGATTAGGGGTTAACAACCCTAATCTTTTCCCCTTAACACAATCATATTGAACAATTCTCTTAAAATTTCATCTTTTGCACAAATTAAACCCTAATCTAGGATGACATCATCCATTTAGGGGATGTTTTGCCATGTTGAGGAGGTCGTTAGTGTTGGAGAAGTATGGAAGGGCCTCCCAAGGCCACATGTCAGGAATCTAGGTGATTTCATCATGGTGAAGACCTTCTTATGCTCAAAACTTTCAAGTGAAAATGAGTGGCACCTCATCACCAAGCCCTAGCCCCCATAGTCATGCTAAAAAATGGGACATTTTTTCCCTCCTAGGAAAATCGTTTGGAAAGAAATGGGTGGGCTAGGTCATCCAAGTCATCATCAAGGCTGTCCAATTTATCTTTCTCTCATTTGGAATGCAGGCCCCTGGAATCCAACCCGTGGGCTTGCAGCCCCATGGAAGCCCAAGCTAGGCTTGTTCTTGCAAAACTGTCCACCAACTAGGTCTTTCAAAGAAAAATGAACACGCCCTCCAAGGATATCAGATCATAACATCATGATAAGTGGATCCAATCAATAAATAATCCATCTAAGCATGTGCATCAATGATTAGTATATCAAACAATTAACAACTCAAAGACACTATGCGACTTGTCAAGCTTAAGTATGGGAGGGTTGACGAGGTGTCCTATTGGGTAGGTCTTGCCCTAGGTTAAGGAGAGCCTCCAAGAGGTCCCTCTCTAATCCATGCAAATTGTATGAGGTGTATGGGGTCAAGACTCAATGGGAATAGGGCTCATGACATACTAGGGGTCGTAATGTCTCATTCATGGGTGCCCTTGTAGAGGGTGTTTGGTACCTTCGTCCGCAATTCACTTTTTCCAAGCCATTATTTTCCTTTTATCTTTATTTCTTTATATTTTATTTCATAATAGCACAAGGAGAGGTTGAAGGTCACTACCCTGGCATGGTGACCATATGGTGACAATGTCACCCACAAATTCCTAATGGAAATGAGGAGGCTGGATTATGTTGATACCCCCTTTTTCTCAATGATGCAACTGAGAGTCATTGCCCCGGTTTGGTGACTAGATAATGACAATCTCATACCACTAGATATCCATGGACATGATAGGTCGGCTCGTGATGAGACCTCCTATATTTTAATCTACCTTTTAGGCATTTATTTATTATATTATGGGTCCCCTTTTATTCAAAGATAAGCATTTTATTGCTTTCTTGGGTGATCCTTGGGCGAAGCATATGGAAGGTTCATATATGGCTTTTATATTTTACCCAACACCAACCCATCTGGGCCTTTAGCTCCTTCTTCCCATAGAATGAGGGACAACCCCTTCTTGGGTCAGTACACCCTAAAATCCCAAGATATAAGGAAACATAGGGGAATAATGATGGAAAATGGTAAGTATGGTCGGGAATGATGCAACAACTCATTAAGGGATTTCCCAGTAGCAAACCCATTAAAAAATAAGACCACTTACTAGGGCACAATGTCAACCACTAAGGTGAAGCAGGGAAAAAGGCATAATGTCCAAGCACATATTCAAATGACATCTAGAGCAATCTAAGATACAACATAATCAAATGGCTTAGGTATTGAAATGATGCTCACCATAATAATGACTTGTACCTCATGGAGCAAGGCCCACTTCCTTCCAGAATCCAACTGGTGTGGTGGATGCCATCTATAAACCTGTGACTATCTGTGGTGCCGAGTGAGTTTTCCATCTGTGCAAAGGGGTACTGCTGGTCATGTAATCTCTCGACACTCCATATCTGCAACCTGAGGGCCTCAAGACATCATCTCCTTAGTTATCCAAAAAATGGGGATAACAAGGTCGAAAGGAACTATGATGTGGATGAGAAGATAGCTTGCACATTAGTGTAGAAGGAGGTGAATCCAAGTATCCTTCATCCGGGGAGAGAAGAAAATGACCAAAGTATTCCACATCATGATCCATGTCAATAAGACCAATATAGACTCTATGTTCGACTTTGTTTCAAAAGTTAATCTCATAGCAGTAGATCTGGTCAACACGTCTGGATTGGAGGTTTGCGATCATCCTAGCCCCTATCCATTGGGTTGGGTAAACAAGGGTGCATAGATCAAGGTAACAAAATAGTGTAAGATTAAATTTTCTATAAGTGCATACTTTTTTGATGAATTGGTGTTGGATGTAGTACCCTTGGTTGTGTGTGGTGCAGTGTTTGGGAGCCCCTACATGTATATGAGGGATGCAATCTTCATGCATAAAGCCAATCAACACCACTTGATCAAAGATGAGAAGTCATACATAATCAATGTGCACAAAGGTAAATTTAACATTTCACTAGTAAGTGCCAACCAAGCCAAGAAGTTGATTAGTTCTAGTAAGAAACATGTTTTACTTTTTTTAAGAAAAAATCAGTTTGACGATGATTCAATAAGAGCTAGTTTTTCTCCCATATTGGGTTTCTCGGGTCAAATATTATGTTCATTTTTGTGGATGGTGTGTATTTTGTGCATGTTCTTTCATTTTTATATTTTAGTTATTTCTAAAATTCAATCCATAAGCTAGAGATAATAAATTTGGGATCTAAGGAAATAAATTGCATAAATCTAATTTCAGAATATTACAAGATCTGTTGTGATGGATTGTTCCAATGGAAGATCCATGCTAGTTTATAGATCAGTTCTAAAAGGAACTCTTGTTCAAAGAAAAAAAACTTAGTGCTTGGGAACTCAATAATTACAAGACTAGAAGATTCCCTCTTTCTTAAAATCTCTCTTCTTCTCTTGTAATTTCATATTGTACTATTTTAGGATTGTGTATTTTCTAATTCGAATCTCTACCTATCATTGTGAAATTTATATTTATTTATTTATGATCATAAATAATACATTATATATATATATATATATATATATATATATATATATATATATATATATGATTTAATATTACTAATTAATATGTCTTATGCTAATTTATTTATTTGTTATTATAATATGATAACTTGAATATACTTTTAAAACATAAATGAATTAGTAAAAGCCTTAATCAATGTGCATTAATTAATTATTATATATATAAACTAATTAATATTTTGTAAGCTTCTAATTTTTAATTACTTTGATTTATTTTTTCCAGGGAAAAAATCTAGTAATTTTATTAAAGGTAACAAAACTACAAAAGTAGATGCATAGAAGTATTTACCACCTCTAAAGGGCCTTTTACATAAGTTACTATACACCCTTTCTAAAAAAACCTTCATACAAAGAGAATGTTCAACTAGGAAAATTGTCTTTATTATAAAAGAAAAGACGATGGGTTGTCGTGTTTTCAAATGCATATCATCCATGCTCTATAAAGAGAGGCAAAAATTTACATACAAGTACCCAATATATCCAACAAAATACAAGTTTAAACATCAATTACAACTAGGTCATTCATCCAAAAGATATTAAATAGTAAGGAAGTTTAAGAATTAAGTTGTCCTTGATTGAATTCAATGACATCCCATGTTCCTTCTCGCAGCTCCAAACCTTGCTTGGACAACCTATCATCTTCATTGTTTTTGTCCATTTGAATGAACCATTTTCGATGCTATTGTGAGTGGTATGCTAATCCATTACAAAACTAGTAGGAAGAGGAGAGGAGATAGTAGGCACCCCTAATAAATAACTCTTTAAAGATTGAAAATGGGAGAGGTTGCACTGTTGATTAAAATTGTGAAGGAAACCAAGATTATGTAGCATGTTTCTGAAACCACAAATTGAAGACTAAATCCCAGGTGAATGAGAGTGCTTCGGGTGGATATCGGTGGCCACCCACCTATTCCAAATGGCTCACATATAGATGTCATCTTTCCAGTTTCAGTTTTCATCTTCGTAGTTTTTTTTCTATCTTT
This sequence comes from Picea mariana, assembly GCA_032191745.1. NCBI lineage: Eukaryota > Viridiplantae > Streptophyta > Pinopsida > Pinales > Pinaceae > Picea > Picea mariana. The sequence continues at coordinate 87,828 of JASDQU010010754.1, forward strand.
TTGGGTCCTAAACTTTCATGGTTGTTTTGAGTCCCTAAACAAAGTTTTTTGGGCCCTCCACAGTTACATTATAAACAAAATTAGAGTGTGAAAGAATAATGTGTATTCCTCGGAGAAAACTTTCTAATGGGATATCGTGCACCTATAACAAAGATCATATGCAAAAGTTATGACCCTGAGAAGTTGATGTACCAACTTACCCCAATGAGACTCACATGACTTTTGGCGCTTCATCTCCTGGGGTTAGGTTTTTGGATGTCTAGGGTTTTGACATTCATGTTTGATGTAAAAAAGAATTTGGAGCCTGATTGTACTCATCTTCTTGCGAAAGAGCGCAACCATCACATCTCTTCTCAGAGATAAGCTATTATCAGACAAATCGGTAAGTGCAGACACAAATAGATCTCCCTAGTTTCACCATGAAACTAGAACAAAACAAGACAAAATATAAAACTTTCCCTAAGTTTCAATTATCAAGCATAC
>JASDQU010010754.1:118351-142113 GCA_032191745.1 Picea mariana
AGTGATGTAAGGATGAACCATGCTTCCGTAAGAAGGAAAAACAAAAGGTTCCCTAAGAGTAGGGATTTTTTCATTGGTCATTCCGGGAACTGACGCCATTAAACAAAGATCCAACCTAGAGTATGCTAGGGAAAACAAACAACACATGCTAAAAATATAGTAAGCAAACAAACAAACATAACCTTCTCACAATGAACGCACTAGTTGGTGATGAAATCCAACATCGCGAGGACAATGTAAGAAGGGGTTGAGATTGAGCGGGTGGAAAATTTACGTTGATGACCTGCTTAATGGACTTACACTATGATGCAGGCTCCCACACATAAACATGGGTATACCCTCCAAGGAGCCCAAGTGATTTTGACCAATGTCGATTCCAGGTACAACAAAGACTTTCCCCTCCACAGTCACCTTGTGTAAAGACCCTAAAGAGATAGGCTACTAAGGTTACCAATTATGAAAATGATGCCCGAGGAAGCAGTCAATAGTCCGATCCATGTGCAAGGGCAGGGTATCTAAGCCCAAAATCAACTTGATAAGGTCCGCACTGGATTTTTTCTCAAGTGACCCCCAATAATACGCACAATATCTACACTAAGACCAACAAAGCAGGGTGAGTAAATCTGCCAACCTTAATGCGACCTTGTGATTGACCCTTGTGTTAGAAGGGATTCCCATGACAAAATGTAATAAGTGGATTTAGCGCTCGCTAACACACGCTTCTATGTTTGTTTACAAATTTGGAAAATTATCTTCCACACCTATTCCAAAGCCCTACACCCTAAGCTAATATAGGTTTGCTACCAGAAAATATAAAAATGTCTAATCAATTTTTATAAGCGCTTTATTTTAAGGCTATTGTTTACTCAAGAGGAAAATGGCGTGGACTAAATGATGTTTTGACCAACTCTAAACAATGCAAAGAAATGAGAATGCAAATATTTGACTTTGATGAAAGCTATATTACGAGAAGGAGAAAACGTTTATCATTCCTAGATGCTCAATGTCCCAAATTTTTATGAAATTCATCAATATCAAGATCTTTAAGAAATGATCCAAAGAGACTGTACATCAATACACGATTCTTGCCCCCCCCACCCAATATAATGCAAGGATGCCCCCAATATAATTCAAAGCAAGAAATTAAACCAAAAATTCAAGACCAAAAATGCCAAAAACCATGCAATTTCGCTATTTCAAAAGCAAGGATGCCCCCAATCTAATGCAAAGAAAGAAATTAATTTTTTTTGTTTTCAAAGATACACTAAAAGAAATAGAAAATCTATATAAAACAAAGCAACCCAAATCAATTTTATCTTTTATCACAAACTATTCAATAAAAGAAAAATAAGTTCTTCCACTAAATAATTCTAAAGAAAAAACAATGCTTTGTAAGAAAAAGACACTCAAAGCAAGCGATCAAATCTTTCAAAAGAAAACAAGATAAAACAAAGAAAATATGGCTAAAAGCATATTCAAAGTTGTCAAGCAGACTGTAATCAAACTCAAAAAATCACCCAAAACACTTATCACAAATCTAGGCAGGGAAAACCATCAAAAACTATTTTTTTTTTTACAATCGTGGCAGGCTGAAAGACTAACACAGTGCGTCGATCCTAGATTGTCGCAGTTAACAGAAGGCCACAGTGCGACAACGTCACACTATCTCTCAAGGAAGAGTGCATCGATCCTAAATCGTCGCACTGTCCCTCAAATTAGAGTGCGACGAGCAAAGGAAAAATGGAAAAAAAAAGAGTAAGAAACTTTTTCCAGTGCAGTTCAACCATTAGTGAGTCATAATGGATTTCCCAGTGACTCAAAAAAAAAAACCTAGGCAAACAAAGCAAGAAAACAAGACTACTAGGAAAATAATCAGTTCCCCAATATGGTCACCAATTTTTTTATCGGACAAATCGGTAAGTGCGGACACAAACAGATCTCGCTAGTTTCATCACGAAACTAGAACAAAACAAGACATAATATAAAACTTTCCCTAAGTTTCAATTATCAAGCATACTAACTAACAAGGGATAAATGACATACCTTTTAAATGTTGTTTGTCCTCGCTAGTGTCATCCTCGCTCCATTCCACGGCTTATGGTAGGTTGAACCTGTAAAAATACACAAGCCAATGAAGTGAAAGAAACAACGTATACTCAACAAAACCTATGTATGTGATCAAGGAGTCATACAATAAAATAAGAACAATTTTATGGGAAAAAAATATATTATTGTATTAGAAATATGAAAAGGAGAATACAACCATATGCCTTGATGTTGTAAGGTCCCTTCCAATAGTTCCTTGCTTCCCACACACTACCACTCCATGGATTCTGATATCAACAATCTATCTTGACAAAGCAAAGCTCAAAGCCAACATACAAGCTCCAAAAACTCCAAGCTACAAAACTCAAGAACTTTCCCACTAGATTTTCCCATGAGAATTCTTCACCTTTTATAAGTTGAAAAGGATAGGGTGAGGAGGTTGATGATCCCATGAGATTAGGGATGCGATTTATATTCAAATCGATCATAGGCTACCTCACCTCAGAAGCTTCTCTTCTAGAAGAATCGAGAAGATGCTCTTTTTCCTTTGTATAGAAATTGTCGCACCCTTAAAATTGAGAAGACCACAACAATGTTGCAGGCCAGTGTGGTGCAGCATGTGACAATCCTTGATCGTTGCACCCTTATCACTAAGAAGGGTGCGATGATATTTCTTTATTGGGTTTTTCACAAAGGGAAAGATCATTTCATTTCTTGGGGAAAATGTATCTTCATTCTTCTTCAAGGATTAATGCCATTGATCCTTCTCAAGATAAATGACAGGCTTACATAATTAATGGCCATAAGGGTGACAAAAATAATGTGTAACATAAGTTGCCACCATTCTAGAAAGCTTGTTTTAGTTTGCATTTTACAGTTTCAACATATTTCTTTATTGAATAGAAGCCAAGTTTTATTGTATCTCTGTGTTGATAATATAAATTTGTATTCATTTCATTATTCTCATAAAACCTAGATCAATGGTATCAGAGTGGTCTGCTCCTTTTCTTTCTTAGTGCATGTCCCCAACTAGGTCAGGGTAAAAAGAGTTGCGTCTCGATCTTGTTTCTCTTGAAGACAATAACTCTCACATGCCTAAGTGACCTTCCATGGCGGGAGAAAAGAAAGACAATGGGACAAAATATCCTTTCAAACTGTTGCTCGAGGAATCCATTGCGCAATAGAGGAACGAGATGATGGATAGTTTGATGATGGATAGTTTTGCACAAATCCTTCGATGACTACCAACAGGCGATGCATCTTCCTCAAGTGGAGGTGTCACCCCCTTCAAGGTACAAATCAAATTTGATATTCCCATATTTGAAGTTCAGATAGATGCAGATGCTGTAGAAAAGTGGTTGAATCTCCTGGAAGGGCATTTTTCTATCCATATTTTTTCCAATAGAGAAAACATTACATTTGCACTCCTCAAAGCCGCCCCCCATGTCAAATATTGGTGGGAGACTTTTTTTGAGCAAAAGGAAACAGAGGAAACCTCATTATTTATAGTTGCACTCACTTTAGAGTCCTTCAGGGATGTTATTAAGGAACAATACTACCTTGTTGGAAGTTATGATGACCTGTATACAAGACGGACCACACTACGACAGAAAATGGACCAAACAGTGCTAGAGTTCACAAATATCTTCCATATCTTGCGCACCAAGATGGGTATCAAATATTTTGAGCAACATCTGGTGCTCAAGTACCACGACGGTCTGCAAAGATACATCCAGAGAGAAATGTAGTTTCTGAACATCTCATCCTTGGGTGTGGCCTATTGATATGCTGTCAAAATCAAGAAGAAGATTAAACAAAAGATGCAGCAGTTTGAGTCTAGGAACCCCTCATAGCAGAAGTCAGGCAAGGGAAACCCCAACATGTAGAACAAAGGGTAGAGAAAAGATGGATAGCCTCAGGAAAATTAGTCTAAGCCACAAACAAAAAAGGGCAATGGAAAGATGAAGAAATACACCAGGAAGTGGTGTGAATTCCATAAGAGCCCCTTGCATAACACTATTGATTGCTGCTAAAAGAAATCATTGGTGGCGGAGATGAAAGCCTATGAATCAGATGAGGGTTTCGACTCAGAGTCAGAACCAGAGAAGTGGAGACAAATAATTGACACATAACCCAATGCCACCGTTGCTACCACCAAGATCCAGCCTGCCGAACTTGATGAGCTAGAGGAAGGAGAGAACCTCTTTCATTCACAGATGTGGGTGAAGGGTACTCCGTTGCACTTCATCATTGATAGCGGTAGCCAGGAGAACCTCATTTTAGCGGAGGTCGTCAAGCGGCTGGCCCTACCAACAATTCCACACCTGCAACCATACACCATCGGATGGCTTTGCCAAAAAAATGATTTTTGTGTCAACCAACAATGCTACCTGTCCTACAACATCAAGCCATTAAAAAATGAGGTATTGTGTGATTTCACTCCCATTGATGTTTATAATGTTCTTTTGGGCCAACCTTATTTATGGAAACATGATGCTATATATGAGTCTAGGCCTTGCAATTCTATTATTACTTTGGACATGAAATTGTATAGGATACCTGAGCCGGCCCTACCTACTGCCATTTCCTTGATATCTACCAAGCAATGCAAGAAGGTCATTTATCATACCGAGAAATTTGTCTTATTTGTGATTCACTCTCAAAGTGAATGTAAGGTTGCCGCCACATCCATGGCCTCTACGAATTATCTCTCCACGCATCAGAAGCAAGTGGATAAGTCCGTGGAAGAATACAAAGACATCTTCTCCTCACCCACTGGGGTACCTCTACAATGTTAGGTCAAGCATTCAATCGATATGAGTCCCGGTGCACAACTACCCAATGGGACAGTATATCAATGGTCTCTGTTAGAGAACAAGGAGATCAAGCATTAGATCCAAGAACTACTCCAAAAGGGGAACATCTGACCCAACTCATCACCATGTGGAAGCCCAGTCGTTCTTATGCAAAAGAAATATGGGACTTGGCGACTCTGCATCGATTACCAGGCCCTAAATAAAATCATAGTCAAGAACCAATACCCAATTCCCCGAATTGACGATCTCCTTGACCAACTCAAGGGGGGAAAATAATTCAATAAGATTGATCTGAAGTTTGGTTACCATTAGGTCCCAATAGAGAAGACAAATGTATGGAAAACTTCCTTCAAGACCAAAGAAGGTCTTTTTGAATGGTTGGTCATGCCTTTTGGTTTAAAAAATGCCCCAACAACTTTCATGAGGATGATGGATGATATTTCACATCCTTTCATCAATTCTTTTGTGGTTGTGTATCTGGATGACATCCTCATCTACAACAAGAATTGGGCGAAATAGTTACAACATATTTAGCAGGTTCTACACACTTTGCGACAACACAAGCTGTATGAAAATTTGGAAAAATTCTCATTCGGCATGGACAAGGTACAATACCTAGGATACATTGTTGATGAGCATAGGGTTCATGTAGATCTAGCCAAGATCTAGTTCATTCGTGACTGACCATCCCAAACCACACTCATTGAGCTTCAGAGCTTTTTAGGCCTTGGCAATTTCTATCCCAGGTTTATGTTGGGATTATCCCATATTGCATGGGCCCTCAACCAAGTAACCAGGGATGGCGTAAAGGAAAATTTCATGTGGGGCCTGTCACAATAACAAGCGTTCGATGATTTGAAGTAGTGCTTGTGCTTAGCTCCAGTGCTCTCATTACCTGACTCGCAACAACCCTTTAAGATTGAGACATATGCTTCAAACTATGCCATGGGTGAAATTCTCACTCGATAAAAACACCCTATGGCCTATCATAGCGAGACACTATCAGTTGTCATCTGTAAGTACCCTACTTATGAAAAATACATGTACTCCATTGTGAAAGCTTGCCTCTAGTGGAGGTATTGCATTCTCGGGAAGGAGACAATCATTCACACCGATCATAAGCCACTGCAGTTCATGTAGACACAGGGAAAATTGCAGAATGATCGCCATCAGAAGTGGTTCACATACTTGCAACAATTCCATCTCAACATCAAGTATAATACAAGAAGCACCAACCACATCGCTAATTGCCTCAGCTGCACGCTAGTTGCAACACTCAGTGCTAAACTCTTGGGCCATGAGACCTTCGGATGGCCCCAACTCTATGAGAGAGATCTTGACTTCACCTCCACCTACCAGATGCCAGGCGCAAACAAAACTGTCATTGATTTCCATATTCAAGATGGGCTATTGTGCCATCTGAACCATCTTTGCGTTCCATCAAGCGAGCAAGCGAAACTGATTTGGGAAGCCCACTATAGTCGGGTGGCAGGAAACTTTGGCATAGAAAAGATAATGGCAGTGCTGCAACAACATTTCTATTGGTCAAAACTTCGACAAGATGTCAGCAAGTATATTAGGTTCTGCACTACCTACGCCATTGTAAAACCGCCCATTAAGAAACAAGACATGTACACACCTCTGCCTACTCCTGAAAGGCCTTGGGATTCCATCTCGATGGAATACATGTCATGCCTTCCATACACCAAGCGGGGAAATGACTATGTTTTTGTGGTGGTTGATCGTTTTTCTAAGAGCATCACAACATAGGCCACTGCCAAGATCTTCTTCGAATGAGTGTAAGTATTGTTGACGCCAAGAGACTAGAGAGTCTCCAACATCAACAGTTTCAACCTTTCGCGGGGTTAGGCGAGAAGAAGTAGGAATATCACCCTAGGCTTGAATCCCCAGACAAGAATGCACATTGAACTCTAGGCCCATTTTTTCCGTAACCTATAATCCAAGCATGAATTCCTTTACCTTGTAATTTAGCTTTTTAACAATATTAATTTTTTATGTAATTTTATGCTATTTATAATTCAATTACTTCTATGTGAGGTTTTATACAATTGAAGTAATAGAATTAAATAAAGAATATGTAAAAAAAAAAGAAATTGTTTTGTTTTATTTTAATAAAAAATAATTAAAACAAAGTTAACCAAAAGCTAGGGGAGATTAATACAATATGCTAGTTCTAAATTAATTTTTAATTAAAATAAAAGTTTGTTAAATCACCATTAGTTTGAAGACTATGATATCACAATTTTATTATTTTTTTTCATTTAGAAGTTAATATGTAATTAAAAAAATAATAAAATTAAAATAGTAAAATACACAAAAGTTTATGCACACTAACTAGTTAATAAATAAAACCTTATAACCATGATTATAAACATGTTTGGTTTGTAATTTAATTTTTTTTTGTTTATTTTTGAATTCAAAGTGTTAAATTAATAAAGATAAGCAAAAATGAGGAATCTAAAGAAAAAAATCAAAGAGATATTTAAGAATGAGAAAAAACTGATTTTTATTAAAAAATTTTTTCCATACAAAATCATAAATTTTCAAAATCTGTAAGTATCTGTGTAGACTAGGGCCACGTATATGATCTTTATCCCTTCTAGACGCAACATATAATAGAAATACCAAGCATAAAAATGAAAAATAAAATAGAGTTAGAAGTGGAATAGAGCAATGGTGACGAATCACAAAGAAGAAACCTGCATATAGAAACCTATTAGTGTCGAATACAATCAAACCTTAATACAACAAACTTAACAAGTAAATATTTATCTTGTAAAAGCCAACAAACTCATCCTCACTTATACTCTTTGCTGCTTCGCTAGACCCCCAACTGCCCACGATTCCGTCAATCTCTGCTGAAGTTGTAAGAACAAAATGAAATGAAAAAAAAAAATCTTCACAACACTCCCAACAGACTATCTCTGAAATTTTTTTGCCAAAGTTCTCTCTCTGAAATTTATTTTTCTTCTTCAGAAATTTCTGTCTTCAGAACTATTTCTCCCCATCTATGATTGCGCGCTGCTCCTTTTATTTCTTCTAATGAACGGTTCCTTCAGTTAGATGGTTTTGTAACAGAATTCAAACTGTCTAGGGACTTCTTTAATACATTGCTAACAAAAATAATTCGCTATTGTTATCTCTGGGTCATTCATTTGGCTTTCTTTATGTGTTAATAATTATTTTCCATAGATTTTATATATAGCCTCTCTATTTATTCCAACTGTATTCTCTGGATTACAAAACACTCTACCATGTCGCTGATATTGATAAATAGACTGCCGGGAATGAGCTGGACGAGGATCCAATCACCATCTATACGAACTTGCAGCCCAACAACTCCATCAGTGGTCATAACTCCTCCGTATGTGTGAGAATTCAATCCTATAACAAGATCTGGTCTTGGACAGGGCGGGTAGTAATGCATTGACTGCGAGATTTCTCCAAACATATGGACGAACCTGTCAGGGGTGTCTAAATTGAGATTCTTCGCCATTAGATACATTCAAATGCTAAGCCTTTGAACCTGGCTGGCATACTCCTCCACGATTTCCCTGAATTCTACAGGCTTTGCAGGCCAGAACTTCATTTTTCGCTTCTCGGCAGGCATGATAGTAAGATACAGGAGATCTGACCAGTCGAGTTGTTGGTCTTCAGAGAATACAAAGGCCTGAACCTAGCCTTCGTGCTCTTGCACTGTGTACTCGACCTTTGCCTTCAATGGAAGCAGCACGAACTCCCTGGTAATTCTCTTCATTTGCTCCATCAGAGTACCAGGAAACCCAGGATTCACCACCTGGAAAAATTCCCACTCCTTGCATTCCATGGCAAGTTTCTCCATCTCTTTCGGCCTACATTCATCTCTCCCAAAAACAACTCGAGATCGATTACGGGGACGCCAATTTAAGCGGGAGTATTAGATAGAAATGGTCTCTCATCCTCTGATCTGAGATATCTCTCGGAAAGGAGATGGTTGGAAGCCAATTCCTCCACGATTGGGACTGTAAACCTCTTGGAAGATCCATCAGCCTCCTTGATTTCGTCTCGCTTGAGCGTTCTATCATTTTGGATATTGGATTTCATCCTTTGAGAGCGTGAAACTTTGTAGTTTCCGGTACTGAAGCAAATTTCGTGGCCACCTGTTGATTTTTTGGTAGTTGAAGAGGATATGGCACGAGTTGCACGCATGCGTCTATCTTCATTACCATCGAAAGTTGCACTCCAGCGAAAGTTCTCTTATTGGTTGCAAGGGTAAAGGGTTGTAGAACAATGCAGTTTGACCAAGCAGTTACAGGTTTAGTTGATGAAGGAAGTGAACCATTTGAAGAAGGAGATGTGATTTCAATGCCCTCAATTTGGGAATCGTGACTGGGATTATGCTTCTGCTGTACAATTGTATCCATACCTTTTTTTTTGCGACCTTTGAGACTTCCTTTGAAGAAATAATTGAGTTATGAGAAGGCCTTGGCTTTTGAACCTGAGAGGATGCATGCGACCTTTTGCTTCTTACTCTCGTGACCAACGTCACATCTGTCAGATGCTTCATTGAATCCATTTTCCTTCTGCATTTCATGATCTCTATTCACATCGCTTGTTACCTTTATAGACGCATTACCAACCACAACGCTGTGCATATTTGGTGAAACTGAGTTTGAAATGCCTTCCATAGAACTGCCTTGGATGGTTACACATTCATTATCATCTATATTTAACACTGAGAAATCGTATTCAGTAATTCCAAACATATGCACTCTTGTATTATTTTCTGCTTGTGTTATTTTACTAGCACAGCCACTCAAAACTGTGACTGATTAACGCCGAAAGAAGCCAAAAAAATGAAACGCGCGTGCATATTGTTTCCTGTATATTATAATCTAATGGTTAACTATTGTTTCGTGCATATTATTTAACTATTGTTTCGTGCATATTATTTAATGTGGCTCACATATTGTGACCACGTGCGTGCTGGATGAATTTAATGAAGAAGCTTGAAGCGTTTCAAAAGGCTGGTTTCCCAGATATTTCTGGTCTCATTCTTCTTCATGGTCAGAATTTCTTCGATCCCCTTCCGCTGCCCTACGACAAGTTAACATTTCCTTCTTCGACCATGAGAAGCCCTGGATTGTCTAGAGCAAGCAGTTGTACAGTTCTGTGATCGAAACCCATACTGGCTCAGGCTTCAACGGACATCTTGCCTTCAGTATCCATTGTCAAGCAAACCCAATTGCAGTGGCATATTTTTCTAATTTTCCTTATATTTGCAGTCTTCTTTGCTTAATTTCATTTTGTCACAGGTTGAATTTCCTATACAAAAATAGAGCAATCATGGATCAGAGCATAAATGTCAATTTGGGGTTTATTATTCATTCAAGAACAAAGATAAAGATGTAAACAGAGAAAATAAAAAACTAACCTCTGGTTTTTATATATGAAACCCTGAAATTCAAAATCATTAAATTATGACTATTAAAACTTAAAACGAAGGATTTGACTACCTGTGCATTTTGGCAATGAAAAACCTAAACCAAACAACTTTTTGAAGTGTAGGTTATCCATCTTAATAAACTTCAACGAATTTGATGCTTGAGTGAAAACTATCATTTGAATATTAAATCCAAGGTAAAATATTCAATATGGCTTAGGGATGTGCAGCGAAACCTTCCTCATAATCAAATGATTAACCAGGAATGGAATAGCAGGATTGTGGCGAGCAGTAATGAAAAACAATCTTAAATATCATATTTGCATTGTATTCGTAAACAAAGGTAAATCTTGTTATCGACAACTGCCATTCTACTTAAATGGGAGTCGACGCGCTTCATCTTCATAAAAACGTGGCCACTACCCGTTACAAAAAAAAGGCGGCTAGGTCACACTTGTCAATCTAGTATTGTTTTAAGTATAATCAAAGTTTAATCATTGAACATGGTAATCTGGTGGTGAGTAAGTAATTTTTTAATCTTATTTAGTAAATGTGAAAAAGTAATCACATAAACGTATGTCTTTATAAATGAGCAGAAGTTAATTTATCAAAATCTCATCCATTGATTTGAGAGGACGACTAAGAATATGCCAGCATCTTCAATTTTTAGCCATTAGATTATAATTTTAGATTAAAAGGTAATTAATTGTGCCCATTATCAATAAGTGTACGTCTTTCAGTGTAATAAGACTATCCCACTCTTGAAGCCAACTTTCAAATGAGCTATGTGCAACGATATCGACCAGTTTACATTTTTCAAAGTCAAAAATGCCTTTTCTATGGGTGTGGAAACTTATAATTTCAACAAAAATTAAACTCTTTTGCATTCGTGAGCCCACATGAACGTGATAGTCATATAACGGTAGGAAGGACATGAAGTAATAATCCCAAGGCAAGGTCGAAGCTAAACTTTGGTTTTGGTTAAAAAAGTCATGGCAGACATGATATGATCAAATAATATATATGATATGATCAAATAATATATATTTAGTTTTGGTTAAATATAATATTATTTATCTTTACTTTTTGGGGAAAAAAAAAAAGAGTTAAAGGGATGACATAACTTTAAGAAGGGTGAGTGATAAGATATAACATGGACAAAGAGACATGGAACATGTAGACATCTAATAATATTTAAAGTGCTCCAAACATATTATTTATTCATTCTTTGATTTACTTTCTCATCCAAGGTTATGTATATAAGGTGAAAATAGGGTTTTTGTACATGTGTGTCATGGGTGAGATAAGACAGAGTGAATAATGCGAGGAATGAGTAAAGGGCTTTGCTTAGAAATAAGTCAAGTGTCATAGTTAATTCACTAATAACAATGCGTCAATATTTAACGAAAATAACAAAACTTTGTATAGGTAGCGTGACTCGGGAGGGAGCCTAGAAATGTTTTGCCGGCTAAGTCATGTTGACAAAAATCGTCATCAACAATTGCCAACCAACAGATGCACGTCACTTACAATGGCGTGCAATCTTTAAACAATAACTTACAATCATTGATTCTCTATAGGAAAGGGGAAGGGAAGGGGTAATGGAATGACTGAGGGTGACTCGATGTGGGACAAGGAAAGGATGATAGGGTTAGGTGGACCAAGTTATACAACAGGGGGAGACATGATGGAGGTCAAGGGATTCATGGATCGGGACTTCATGGAATAACTCATGGAAAGTGGTAAGTATGAGGGGGTTTGGTATTGTTGTATAACCCAAAGGGACAACTCTTCGAAACTTGACAAGATGATTACGAGGCTAGAAAACTGTCGTGGATGTGCGTTGAGGGAAAGACCCAAAACACCGAGTGTCCACAATGTGTATGATGGAGGAATCTCAAAATGAAGGGAATAGAGAAAGGGAAAGAAGGAAGATGGGGATAGGACTGACGAATGTGACGAGCAAGGATGTCCCACGTAGAAAGTGAATGATAGACAAGCGAGGAATCATGATAAAGGAAGACAACTTAGTTCACCTGCAAGCCTGTTGTCCACCAAAACACATTTCATCAATCAGTTAAAAATATACAGATAACCTACCTTTTAATATCACCAACATTGCTGCATCACTTTTGACCATAAGAAAGGGAAAAAAATGAAAAGGAAGCAAAAGAAACAAAACCAAAGCGAGAAAATAACTGAATAAAAGCGAAATCATCCAAAAATTAATCTAGGCTTTCTCATATTTTTTTTGTTATTATTATTATATTTTATTTATTTATTTATGTATAGAGGAAAAGAAACCATTCACTTGGACTCAGGCCGGATGAAATTTAGCGTAAATGAATGTGTCACCTACTTTGCATGTGGGTCTTATGAGTTTGACAAATTTGTTCATGGAGGGATTGCCAAAATTCCAACCAACAAATGTATACGACGTAGAGATATGATTAATCGATACCCAAAAGAAATGACCACCAACTTCCAAGACATGCCAACCAACAGATGTTTTGCCAGCAATGATGAAGGTATTGATTGAATTAGATTTAGGGTTTAGGGTTTGTACCTTCGAGGGATGATCCGAATTCAACAAACAAATTAGTATCATCTTTATGGATCTTTCTATCAAGAACATGGTTATCATGATGCAAGGAAAATTCATAACATGGATTAAAAAACATATTAATGTCCCTACAATAATCATTATTATCGAAATAAAAATTGCGCCTCGGAGGGACATGCTCAATGGAGCCAAGTTCTTTATCCTCTTTTGATTGAAACAAAGGATTAGCAAATTTTTTATACAAATTAAGATCTTGATTGAACTCATAAATATCTCCAAAAAAAATTCCTCGCACGCATCATTAAAGTCATGCTGGTTCTCATCAATTTGTATTGACCACTCATTAGTATCATCATCGAATACAAATGTATCATAAATTGGTTTGACATAATTAACATTGATTTCTTCATTTGCATAATCAAAATTTCCATTGTATGTGTGCAGACAAGAAGCTTGAGATGGAAGGTGATTTTGGAATTGAGTATTTTCATGAGGCTTACGAAGGATGGAGTTTGAGATATGAGAGATGGATTGATCATTGAGCATAATGATATAATCATAATCCTCTTCACATCCAATCTCTTTACCACAAGTATTGGATTCATTATAATTAGGCCCTGAGAGGGAGGGCTCTCGAGATATACTCCCAACATGATTTGAAGATTGAGACTTAAGAAATAACATACGATCTTGCAAACTCTTAATGATGGGGATTAAAGAAGACAAATCCTTGTGTGAATAATAAACACCAAAGGAGTAACCTATTCTATGGATTTTCTCTTCGAAGTCGAGGCAAGTGGATAGGGTTAGCTCTAGCATCTGATCATTCTTTTCTTCCAACCACCATCGGTAAAGACGAGGCAGAAGTTCGTAGTAATGCAATAGGGCAACCAAGTTGGTAGGGTGAATGGGAGTAGGAATTAGATTGTATAACTTGATGAATTGAAGATTAAAAGCAAGAATGCTCTGATTATCCTTTAAGCATAATTGATTAAACCTCTTAAGATGTTCGTAAGGATTATCCAAATGCCCAAAGGTAGAGGTAAACCAGTGAGAAATTTCAAGTCAAGTAGAGATGCATCTATCAGGAAGGTTGGAAAATAAGGAGGAGGCATCACCTTGAAGGGAATTCATAAACAACAACATACAACTATCATTATTATTTACTTCGAGAATGATGCAAGCATTCGAAAACACACGAAGATGTTCAATCACTGTAACAGTTCCATCGCTATGGAAGAGAGGCAAACGATTCTTGAATTTGTGAGGTAAAGGGTTCACCGGCTGAGTGAACTTCAAGGGAGTGGGTACAAACCAAGGGGAATTGTTTAGGTCTTCTTCAAACTCAAACATGCCATACTTGGGAACGACTTTCCCAGAGTTGATAGCTGAAACCACAAGGTTACAACAACCGAACATGCTTCCAATTGGTTGAGACATCGAGGTCTAGGAAAATAAAAATTTGAAAGAATTAAAACAAAGACCAGGAACAAACCATTGAACGGTTCTCCCCAGTATGGTTGCCAAAAATTTGTTGACATCGAGAGACTAGAGAGTCTCCAACATCAACATTTTTAACCTCTTGCGAGGCTAGGCGAGAAGAAGCGGGAATATCACCCTAGGCTTAAATCCCCAAACAAGAATGCACATTAAACTCTAGACCCATTTTTTCCCTAACCTATAATCCAAGCATAAATTCCTTTTCCTTGTAATTTAATTTTTTAACAATATTAAATTTTTATGTGATTTTATGATTTTATTCTATTTATAATTCAATTACTTCTATGTGAGGTTTTATACAATTTGAGTAATAAAATTAAATAAAAAACATGTAGAAAAAAGAAATCAATTGTTTTGTTTTATTTTAGCAAAAGTAATTAAAACAAAATTAACCAAAAGCTAAAAGCTAAGGGAAATTAATACAATATGCAATTTTTAATTAAAATAAAAGTTCGTTGAATCACCATTAGTTTGAAGACTATGATATCACAATTTTATATTTTTTTTTTTTTCATTTAGAAGTTAGGATGCAATTAAAAAATAATAAAATCAAAATAGTAAAATACACAAAAGTTTATGCACACTAACCAGTTAATAAATAAAACCTTATAAGCACAATTATAAACATCACAATTATAAACATGTTTTGTTTGTAATCTAATTTTTTTGTTTATTTATGAATTCAAAGTATTAAATTAATAAAGATGAGGAAAAATGAGGAATTTAAAGAAAAAAATCAAAGAGATATTTCAGAGTGAGAAAGAACTGATTTTCATTAAAAAAACTTCCCATACAAAATCATAAATTTTTAAAATCTGCAAGTCTCTGAGTAGACTAGGGCCAGGTATATGGTCTTTATCCCTTCTAGATGCAATATAAAATAGAAATACCAAGCATGAAAAGAAAAAAGAAATCTGAACCAAAAGTGGAATAGAGCAATGGTGGCGAATCACAAAGAAGAAACCTGCATATAGAAACCGATTAGTGCCAAACAAAATCAAGCCTTAATACAACAAACTTAACAAGTAAATCTTTACCTTGTGAAGGCCAACAAACTCATCCTCGCTTATACTCTTTGCTGCTTCGTAAGACCCCAGATGTCGACGATTCCATCAATCTCTGCTGAAGATGTAAGAACATAATGAAATGAAAAAAAAAATCCTCGCAACACTCCCAACATACTATCTCTAAAAATTTCTGCCAAAGTTCTCTGTCAGAGATTTATTCTAATTTTTCTCAGTCAGAAATTTCTGTCTTCAGAACTATTTCTCCCCATATATGACTGCGTGCTGCTCCTTTTATTTCTTCTAGTGAACAATTCCTTCAGTTAGATGGTTTTGTAACTAAATTCGAACTATCTAGTGACTTCTTTAATACATTGCTAACACAAATAACTTGCTATTGTTATCTCTGGGTCATTCATTTGGATTTCTTTATGTGTTAATAATTATTTTCCATGGATTTTATATGTAGCCTCTTTATTTATTCCAACTGTATTCTCTGGATTACAAAATGCTCTACCATGTTGTTGATATTGATAACTAGCCTACCGGGAATGGGATGGATGGGGATCCAATCACCATCTTTACGAACTTGCTGCCCAACAACTCCATCTTCCTGTAGCAAAATGGTCATACCTCCTCCGTCTGTGTGATAATTCAATCCTATAATAAGATCTGGTCATGGGCAGGGCATGTTGTAATGCATTGACTGCGATATTTTTCCAAACATATGGACGAACCTGTTAGGGGTGTCTATACTGAGATTCTTCACCATTAGATACATTCAAATGCTAAGCCTTTGAACCTGAATGACATACTCCAACACGGTTTCCCTGAATTCTATAGGCTTTGCAGGCGAGAACTTCATTTTTTGCTTCGCAACAGGCATGAAAGTAAGATATAGGAGATATGACCAGTCGAGCTGTTGGTCTTTGGAGAATACAAAGGCCTGACCTTAGCTCAAACTTTTCCTTGAATGGAAGCAACACAGATTCCCTGGTAATTCTCTTCATTTTCTCCATCGGAGAACCTAGAATCCCAGGATTCACCACCAAGAAAAATTCCCACTCCTTGCATGCCATGGCAAGTTTCTCCATCTCTTTTGGCCTATAGTCATTCTCTCCCGAAAGAAACTCCAGATCGATTACGGGGACACCAATTTGAGCGAGACTATTAGATAGAAATGGTCTCTCATCCTATGATCTGAGATATCTCTTGGGAAGGAGATGGTTGAAAGCCAATTACTCCACGATTGGGACTGTAAACCTCTTGGAATATCCATCCGCCTCCTTGATTTCGTCTCGCTTGAAAGTTTTATCATTTTGGATATTGGATTTCATGCTATGAGAGCGTGAAACTTTGTAGTTGTTGATACTAAAGTAGATTTCGTGGCCACCTGTTGTTTTTTGGTAGTTGAAGAGGATGTAGCAGTAGTTGCACTCATGCGTCTAGCTACATTACCATCGGAAGTTTCACTCCAACAGAAGTTCTCTTATTGGTTGCAAGGGTAAAGGGCTGTGGAACAATGCAGTTTAACCGAGCAGTTACAGGGTTAGTTGATGAAGGAAGTGAATCATTTAAAGAAGGAGATGTGATTTCAGTGCCCTCAATTTGGGAATCGTGTCTAGGATTATGCTTCTACTGTCCAACTGTATCCATTCCATTTTTTGCCGCGACCTTTGAGACTCCCTTTGAAGAGATAATTGATTTTTGAGAAGGCCTTGCATTTTGAACTTGAGAGGATGCACACGGCTTTTTGCTTCTTACTCTTGTGACCAATATGTCTGTCAGATGCTTCATTAAATCCATTTGCCTTCTGCATTTCATGATCTCTGTTCACATCGCTTGTTACCTTTATAACCACATTACCAATCACAACGCTATGCATATTTGGTGAAATTGAGTTTGAAATGCCTTCCATAGAACTGCCTTGGATGGTTACACATTCATTATCATCTATATTTAACACTGAGAAATCGTATTCAATAGGTCCAAACATATGCACTCATGTATTATTTTCTTCTTGTGTTTTGTTATGAGGCTGTCCCATTCTTGAAGCCAACATTCAAATGAGCTATTTGCAATGATATCGACCAATTGGCATTTTTCAAAGTCCAAAATTCCTTTTCTATTGGTGTGGAAACTTATAGTTTCAACAAAAATTAAACTCTCTTGCATTCGTGAGCCCACATGAACGTGCTAGTCATATAATGGTAGGAAGGACATGAAGTAATAATCCCAAGACAAGGTCAAAGCTAAACTTTGGTTTTGGTTAAAAAAGTCACGACAGACATTAAGTCACGACAGACATGATAAGGTCAAATAATATATATTTAGTTTTGGTTAAATAGAATAATATTTATCATTACTTTTTGGGCATAGAAAAAAAAGTTAAAGGGATGATATAAATTTAAGAAGGGCGAGTGAGAAGATATAACATGGAGAAAGAGACATGGAATAGGTAGACATATAATAATATGTAAAGTGCTCCAAACATATCATTTATTCACTCTTTGTTTTACTTTCTCATCCAAGGTTATGTAGATAAGGTGAGAATGTGGTCTTTGTACATGTGTGTCATGGGTGAGATAAGACGACGCGAATAATGTGAGTAGTGAGTAAAGAGATCTGTTTAGAAACAAGTCAAGCGTCATAGTAAATTCACTAAGAAAAACACATCAATATTTAATGAAAATAGCGAAACTTTGCGCAAGTAGCGTGACTCCGGAGGGAGCCTGGAAATTCTTTGTCGACTAAGTCCTGTTGACAAAAATCGTCATCAATAGGTACATTTTGAGATATGAAAAATCATTATCTCAAATTGGGAAAACCAATTCCTCAACACATTATGGTCGAGCCTTTGGTCACTGTTGGACACCAAGCTCGCCAAATCCACTTCTTTCCACCCCCAAACAGATGGCCAAAATGAGGCCGTCAACCGAATGATCTTGCATATCTTACGCATGTACAATTCCAAGCATCCTCACACATGGGATGAGATTCTTCCCTATGTTCAACACAACTACAACTGAGCTATACATATCTCAACCTGCCACAACCCCTTTCAGGCGGGGTTGGGATTTAAACCATTGGGTCCCATGGATGTTGCACTACCCCTTGTGGCCACCCAGACAGATTCATCTCATGGTCAAACTGAAGCTGACAAAGCTACCCAGTTCATTGAGATGATCCAACACATCCGCCAATAGGCTCAAGATATTTTTTAAAAGTCTAATGCCAAGTAAAAGAAACACCATGATGAACACTAGGTGCCACACATGTTTTAGGTGGGAGAAAAAGTTTGGTTGCACTTGCAGAAAGAATGCATAACATGACCCCATCAAAAGATTTTTCCACTTCACTATGGAGCTTACACCATCAACAATTCTATGGGTGACAATGATTTTGAGCTCAACATTTCCCCTTTCCTTGTCTTTCACCCAGTGTTTAATGTGGACCTCCTTCGACCATGCTTTCCACCATTATTGGACACCTTAGAGGTAGCAGAACAATTGACACCGATATAGCTCAAACCTGACTACATGGAACATGAATCCAATGATCATATTGTGTACACACAGGTCAAGGGAAATCACCAACAAAAGTTTCATCTTTATCGTGTTGTCAAAGCATGACAACTCCTGCACCAAGGCAAGTGGCTCACTCGGGGCCAAATTCAACATAAATTTCCTCATCTGATGGGGGAACTCAATGTAATGGAGACCATTGCTTCCTAAGGGGGGATGATTTATCCAAGTGGATATCGGTGGCCACCCACCTATTCCAACTGGTTCACATACAGATTCCATCTTGGCAATTTTAGTTTTCATCTTGGCAGGTTTTTTCTAGCTTTTCGGATCCTAAACTTTTGGGGCCATTTTGAGGCCCTAAACAACATTTTTTGGGCCTGCCATAGTCACTCTATAAAATGAAATAGAGTGTGATGGCATAATGTGTAGTACTTGTATAGACCTTTCCAACGGGTTATCGTGCGCCTAAAACAAAGATTGTATGCAAAAGTTACGACCTCGAGAAATTGATGTACCAACTTACCCCAACGAGGCCCACATGACTTTTGGCGCTTTATCTCCTAGGGTTAGGTTTTTGGATTTATATGGTTTTTTCATTCATGTTTGATGTAAAAAGGCCTTTGGAGCCTCATTCTACTCATATTCTTGTGAATGAGCGCAACCGTCACATCTCTTCTCAGAGATAAGCCACCACCATTCTAGCAAGCTTGTTTTAGTCTGCATTTTACAGTTTCAACATATTTCTTTATTGAATAGAAGCCAAGTTTTACTGTATCTCTATTATTGTTCATTGTATATCTGTGTTAATAATATAGATCTGTATTTATTTTTTCCTTCTCATAAAATACGGATCAGAGAGTGAGATAGAGAAAGAGCCAACTTACTCTATCAAAAACCTTGGAAAGGTCCATTTTGGCTATCATAGCCTTCAAATTTATTGTTTTGACGAAGTTGAGGCCTTCCTTGCAATCCCCTATAGCCTCATGTATTTGTTTGAATTAGAAATCCAAACATCTTAGGTGAAATCCATTTCGATAGAATTCTCTTCAATCTTCTTGAGATGATTTTTGAAATTATTTTGTAAATTCTATTGTAGAATGAAATGGGTCAAAAACTTCCATGGAGCATGGGATTATTAGACTTTGGGATGAGATAAATGAATGCAGTGTTGAAATATGCTATAATTTTTCTTGATGTTTTTGTGGCCTCCACCATCCTTCGAATATTAGTTTCAATGAATTCATAAAAGCTAAGAAAAAATTCAATGGGTAGGCCATCTACTCCCAAAATCTTGTCCTTATGAAATATTTTTATAGTTCCGAGAAGCTCCTCTTTTCCCACCTTTTCCATGGTGCTTTCATTATCCCCAATAGGTTCCACAAATCTAGGAAAGAAATCAGGGAAGAAAATTAAGGCATCAATGTTGGAAGGATTATCCTTTTTAAACAAATATTGAAAGTATTTGACCCCTTCAACAACTATATCAGGGAAATTTTCAACCCAAGTGTCATCCTCTTTGGTTATTTTCCAAATGGAGTTAATATTTTTTCTACAATTGCAAAATGATGAAAACAATTTGTGTTTTCATCCCTTTCCTGAAGCTAGATCACTGTACTCTTAAGACACCATTCCTTTTCCTTATATAGGAGTATATTTATTTCTTTTTTCCAATATATATAAAATCAACCTTCTAAGAGTCCAACACGAAACCAAATCCCTTTGTTGAGAGCCTTGAGGCTAGGGATTCTTCCACCTCTTGGAGGACTCTATCATCCTAATATATTTCTTCTTTTGACCATTGTATTGTTTCTTTCTTAGCCCTTTTTATATTTCAATGAAATTAGATGGCCACTAATTCATTAAGGGAGTTATTAAAAGGAGTCCAAGAGTCCTTGATTTTTTGAATAAATTCCTCTTCTGCAAGACAATCAAGGTTTAGCTTAAAGGGGCTAGTTGGCTTGCCTTATGCAGGTTCCATTTCCAATAGAACCATATGGTGATTAGATTCCCCTCATATCGAGACACATTGACAAATTCTAAGGGTCTCCTCCAAGAAATTCTCTGAGACCAAGAAATGAACAAGTCATTTAACAAGCCTGGATTCACCTATATTTTTGTTGGTCCATTTTGGAGTAACTTTAGCTAGCTCAATATCCAAGAGCCCTACCTATTCCAAGTTTTTGAAGAAGAAGACTAAGAGGAAATACACTTTCGTAGTAGGCCCCCATATCTTAGATGCACCTAGAGAGAAATTTAGGTCTCCACCTACTACCACTAGACCCCCATGGAGACAAGAACTATGAAATAAATGTTCCCAAAATTACAATATATCTATGTAAGGGCCATATATATTCGAACAAATGACTTATTTCCTCAAATTGATAGAGAAGAGGGGTGTCCCCAAACTTGATGCAAAATCCCAACCCACCCATCAGGTAGCCTCACGAAGCCTCTTCTTGTGGCTTAGTTTCTCATGTGGCATATTTTGATCTAGAGTTTATCTGTCTCTCATAGATTCTCACGAAGAAACATAAACCCTTCTCCAGTTTGAAACAATAAGATGATTTATATAATGATCAATGACACTACAAACACACTGTGGAACTCTGCACAAAGACATTATGCAACATATAAAAAATTCCAAACGAAAGCAATCTACTCTCATCCACTAATCCTAAATTCAGAAAGCAGTAACATGGTTGAATATAAACAATCTGACGAAAGCAATTTATTCTCCTCCACTAATCTTAAATTTAGAGAGAAGTAACATGGTTGAAAATTGTCATCATTATGCATTCATTTATATTTTGATACCATGTTAAAAAAAAGGAAAAATAAACATTATTTACACACATAAACTGTGTTAATGTCAATCCAGAGATGAATAACTCCATGCATTAAATTTTTTTATTGATGTGAGTCATACATAAATACATTGAGAGATGAATATTGGTTTCATCTTTCAAGAGATCTCATGACTCTCGACATTCACCTATGATTCTTCATATTTCTCCTAAATTAATATTTACAAAAATATTTACAATGTACCATAATCCCAAGGATTATGTATCTGACATTCCCTCAATTTGAAGGGGCGTTTGTAAGTCCAAGCATCTTTATAATTTTTTCAAACTTTTATATTACAAGTTCTTTGGTGAAGATGTCTGCAATTTGTTCACTTGTGGAATAATGTATTAGCTAACTAGTCTTGTCCTCTACATGATGTCGAATCAGATGGCACTTCATGTTGATGTGTTTTGTTCAATCATGGAATCTAGGATTGTTTTCCAACTTGATTTCATTAGTGTTGTCAATCAAGAGTGAAGTAATATTCACATGTTTCAACTACAAATCCTCTAGCGTCTTCGTGAGCCATAAAATATTCTTTGTTTCCCCTGCAACAACCACATATTTTGATTCTGTAGTGGAATATACTAGAATCCATTATTTGCGTGATCTCTAAGAGACAACTGTTGATCCAAGACTCTTAAGGTATCTTGAAGTAGACACTACATTCTCCTTATCCCCATCAGAGTCTGAATCTATATGTCCAACTAGTTTGAAGTTATCCACCTTGGAGTATTTGAGCCCAAAGTCGTAAGTTCCCTTCAAGTACCTTAGAACTCTCTTTGTAGCACACCAATGTCTACTTTCACAAGTTTTTTTCATGAACCTAGAAAGGATCCCAACTACAAATGAAATGTCTTGTCTGGTAGTAGAAAGGTGGATAAGACTTCCCAAAATCTATCTATATTTAGTTGCATCCTCAAATTCATTCCCTTGTTTTGATGTTAGCTTCAGATTTTGTTCCATTGGAGTAGAGAGAGGATTACATTAAACCATGCCAAAATTTTTCAACAATTCTCCAATGCACTTATTTTGGGAGATGAATGCATGCTTTGGATTCTGTGTTACTTCAATACCCAAGTAGTAGTGAAGATGTCCCATGTTTGTCATATCAAAACCATTTTTCAATTATTTCTTTATGGATGAAATATATTCTTCATTGTTCCCTATTATCAAAAGATCATCTACATACACTACAATATATACAATAGTTTTTCCAACTTTCTTGACAGACAAAGTTGCATCAACAAGCTTAAAATGTTTGAAATTGATATTCAAAATATGCTCATTTATCTTTTCATACATGTGCAGGGTGCTTTCTTTAGGCCATACAAAGACTTGATGGGCTTGCATACCTTATATTCTTGACCCTTTACAACAAATACTTCTGGTTGAGACATATATACATTCTCTTTCAAGTATCCATTCAAGAAAGTTGTCTTCACATCCATGTGATGAATCACCCACCCATTATGTGTTGCCAAAGCCAAGAATCATCCTCATAGTCTATGCCTTATTTTTGTGCAAATCCTTTCGCCACAAGCCTTGCCTTATGCTTGTTAATGGAGCCATATGATTTGTACTTGTTTGTGTAGAACCACCTCTAGCCTATCATTTTGGTTCCAAATGGAGGATCCACTAACTTCCTTGTCCCATTCTTGATGAGAGCATCATACTCCTTCTGCATGGATTCTTTCCAATCATCATGAGAAGAAACTTATTAATGGAATTTTGTTCAATGTTAGTAGATAAATTCAATTCACAATATTATTAAACATCCATATCATTTACATCCCCTGAATCTGAATTATCTACATCACCTCCATCATCTTGTCTTGTTGAACTTCTAATTCCTATCTTTCCAACCTCATCAGGACAAAAAATTTCAAGTGTATTTATGAGCCATTTTGGACCTTACTATGATGATCTAGGTTGCTACACTAATTGACATGGTGCTTCATTCCCATCAAGGTTCAACCTTTCAATCCTATCAATCACATCATCCAATTGAATTAC
>JASDQU010010754.1:142163-157861 GCA_032191745.1 Picea mariana
AAATGGATCAACTTTGCAACACAACTTTAATAGGATTTACTCATTCAAGATGCATATAAACAACAACATAATCAATGAACAGAAAACACATAACACAACAAATGATAAAGGAGTTCACCCCTCTCTTGGGCTACATCTCCTGGTCCAACTTCCAATGGATCATTTGTATTATTTGTTCAAAGTGCTAAAAAATGTGCTTTACAATGCTCAAAATGCCAAATAGACTGCTCCAATGGCTTCAGAACGTCCAAAAACCCCTAGATGGGCTTTTTCGACACCTCGTTTGGCCAAAAAAAGTAGATAGCCTTCCTGAAAGTCTCCCCTTCAAGCTTGTTGTCTCTGCATCTACAAAACACACCTCCTCTGGCTCAACCTAGCCCACACGCAATTTAAAGCGTAAAAAATTGGCACCGGGTGCAACCACACAACCGGTCTAAACTGTCGAACAGTTGCACGCCGGTCCTAATTACCAAGGCCCGTGGGCACATGGCTGTCACATGACTGCGCGCTATACAACAGGGCTTAAGTTTTAACAACCGTTTGATAACCATAATGTTAACCCGCGTGCATATATATGTTGGTCACATGGCTTACCAAACCACACATATATTTAAACGGTTATAACATAGTTTGGTGGGTCTAACTGCCATGGCTCAGGTCGCATACAATATAATATATGACCATGGGCCGGGGCTTATCCCCGGCCCGGTCCACGCCCCCACATACATTTAAACAATGTTAAATACAATGCTTTGCATATATATAACAAGGAACATGTGTGGGCGCACCGGTTGGGCGACCTATCCCAAATCTTTACCCTGCCTCGGAGGTCACGGGGTTGACTCCTGCTGAGTGCAAAGATTTTAACCAACAAATAGGTGACACGTGGCGGCCTTTGATTGGGCCACGTGTCGCCATCCCATTCACTGCCAAAAAACACATCACATGCAAATTGTCCAATAACTTTCTACCATGTCAGCATACGGCCTACCACGTCATCCGTACGACCTGCCACGTCATCGACCGTACAGACTGTACAATCAACATCCCTTTTTTGCCTGTTTGCCATTTTGAACAAATTGCGATATCGCTCGCTCCCAACGTCCATTTGAACCCAAATGAGTTGCGTTGGGTTTTCAATGATGAGGTCTACACCCTCGTTTGATTTGAAGCGATTCTGAGCACTTTGAATTTTTGAGCAAAATTTGATCCCCTGATCATTCTGCAAGACAATCAAGGTTTAGCTTAAAGGGGCTAGTTGGTTTGCCTTATGCAGGTTCCATTTCCAATAGAACCATATGGTGATTATATTTCCCTCATATCGAGACACATTGACAAATTCTAAGGGTCTCCTCCAAGAAATTCTCTGAGACCAAGAAATGAACAAGTAATTTAACAAGCCTGGATTCACCTGTATTTTTATTGGTCCATTTTGGAGTAACTTTAGCTAGCTCAATATCCATGATCCCTACCTATTCCAATTTTTTGAAGAATAAGAATAAGAGAAAATACACTTGCATAGTAGGCCCCCATATCTCAGATGCACCTAGAGAGAAGTTTAGGTCTTCACCTACTACCACTAGACCCCCATGGAGACAAGAACTATGAAATAAATGTTCCCAAAATTACAATATATCTATGTCAGGGCCATATATATTCGAACAAATGACTTATTTCCCCAAATTGATAGAGAAGAGGGACGCCCCCAAACTTGATGCAAAATCCCAACCCACCCATTAAGTAGCCTCACAAAGCCTCTTCTTGTGGCTTGGTTTCTCATGTGGCATATTTTGATCTAGAGTTTATCTGTCTCTCATAGATTCTCACGAAGAAACATAAACCCTTCTCTAGTTTGAAACAAGAAGATGATTTATATAATGATCAATGACACTACAAACACACCGTGGAACTCTGCACAAAGACATTATGCAACATATAAAAAATTCCAAACGAAAGTAATCTACTCTCATCCACTAATCCTAAATTTAGAAAGCAGTAACATGGTTGAATATAAACAATTTGATGAAAGCAATTTATTCTCCTCCACTAATCTTAAATTTAGATAGAAGTAACATGGTTGAAAATTGTCATCATTATGCATTCGTTTATATTTTGATACCATGTTAAAAAGAAGGAAAAATAAACATCATTTACACACATAAACTGTGTTAATGTCAATCCAGAGATGAATAACTCCATGCATTAAATTTTTTTATTGAAGTGAGTCATACATAAATACATTGAGAGATGAATATTGGTTTCATCTTTCAAGAAATCTCATGACTCTTGACATTCACCTATGATTCTTCATATTTCTCCTAAATTAATATTTACAAAAATATTTACAATGTACCATAATCCCAAGGATTATGTATCTGACATTCCCTCAATTCGAAGGGGTGTTTGTAAGTCCAAGCATCTTTCTAATTTTTTCAAAATTTTATATTCCAAGTTCTTTGGTGAAGATGTCTGCAATTTGTTCACTTGTGGAACAATGTATTAGCTAATTAGTCTTTTCCTCTACATGATGTTGAATCAGATGGCACTTCATGTTGATGTGTTTTGTTCAATCAAGGAATCTAGGATTGTTGTCCAACTTTATTGCATTAGTGTTGTCAATCAAGAGTGAAGTAATATTCACATGTTTCTCCTACAAATCCTCTAGCGTCTTCCTAAGCCATAAAATATTCTTTGTTTCCCTTGCAACAACCACATATTCTTCTTCTATAGTGGAATATACTAGAATCCATTATTTGCGTGATCTCTAAGAGACAACTGTTGATCCAAGACTCTTAAGGTATCTTGAAGTAGACACTACATTCTCCTTATCCCCATCAAATTCCGAATCTATATGTCCCACTAGTTTGAAGTCATCCACCTTGGAGTATTTGAGCCCAAAGTCTTAAGTTCCCTTCAAGTACCTTAGAACTCTCTTTGTAGCACACCAATGTCTACTTTCACAAGTTTTTTCCATGAACCTAGAAAGGATCCCAACTACAAATGAAATGTCTTGTCTGGTAGTAGAAAGGTGGATAAGACTCCCCAAAATCTATCTATATTTAGTTGCATCCTCAAATTCATTACTTTGTTTTGATGTTAGCTTCAGATTTTGTTCCATTGGAGTAGAGAGAGGATTACATTAGACCATGCCAATGTTTTTCAACAATTCTTCAATGCACTTATTTTGGGAGATGAATGAATGCTTTGGATTCTGTGTTACTTCAATACCCAAGTAGTAGTGAAGATGTCCCATGTTTGTCATATCAAAACCATTTTTCAATTATTTCTTTATGGATGAAATATATTCTTCATTGTTTCCTATTATCAAAAGATCATCTACATACACTACAATATATACAATAGTTTTTCCAACTTTCTTGATAGACAAAGTTGCATCAACAAGATTAAAATGTTTGAAATTGATATTCAAAATATGCTCATTTATCTTTTCATACATGTGTAAGGTGCTTTCTTTAGGCCATAAAAAGACTTGATGAGCTTGCATACCTTATGTTCTTGACCCTTTACAACAAATCCTTCTAGTTGAGACATGTATACATTCTCTTTCAAGTATCCATTCAAGAAAGTTATCTTCACATCCATGTGATGAATCACCCACCCATTATGTGTTTCCAAAGCCAAGAATCGTCCTCATAGTCTATGCCTTATTTTTTTGCAAATCCTTTGGCCACAAGCCTTGCCTTATGCTTGTTAAGGGAGCCATATGATTTGTACTTGTTTGTGTAGAACCACATCTAGCCTATCATTTTGGTTCCAAATGGAGGATCCACTAACTTCCTTGTCCCATTCTTGATGAGAGCATCATACTCCTTCTTCATGGATTCTTTCCAATCATCATGAGAAGAAACTTATTAATGGAATTTTGTTCAATGTTAGTAGATAAATTCAATTCAAAATATTATTAAACATCCATATCATTTACGTCCCCTGAATCCGAATTATCTACATCACCTCCATCATCTTGTTTTGTTGAGCTTCTAATTCCTATCTTTCCAACCTCATCAAGAACAAAAATTTCAAGTGTATTTATGATCTATTTTGGACCTTTCTATGATGATCTAGGTTGCTACACTAATTGACATGGTGCTTCATTCCCATCAAGGTTCAACCTTTCAATCCTATCAATCACATCATCCAATTGAATTACTTCCTATTATGATGAAGTGGCTAGATCTTCTACACGAGGGGGAGATGGCACTTTAAAAGGATATTCAAAGTATTGATCCAAGATAGGGATCCTCCTTTAAATATGTGGAATCTCATCGTCAAGCTTGTGATATGTCTTTACATGGGTGAATCTATCCAGATGATGAAGCTACCACTCAATAGTCTTGTCATTCTTAGTGGATTTAAGAAAAACCACATCTCTATAAAGAATTATATTTTTGTTTACCTCGTCATAAATACAATATGCCTTGGTGGTATCTGAGTACCCCAAGAATATGCACTTTTGACTCCTTGCACCAAGTTTTTTTCTTTGTTCCTTAGGAATTAAGGCATAACAGGTGGAGCCAAAAACCCTAATATTCCTCATTGAAGGAATTTGGCCATACCACATTTTATAAGGAGTCTTGTTCCCAAGCACATGCTATGGAATCCTATTTATCACATATACTACACATAGAATTGCATCAACCCAAAACATCAACTTCACATTATTGAAAATAACATTGAACGTATCATATTCAAGAGTGTCATGTTCATTCTTTCTACTACACCATTCTACCAAGGATTGAATGGAATAGTGGTTTGATTCTTTATCCCATGATGGAGAAGATAGTTTTCAAATTCAATTGAAGTGTATTCCCCTCCATTTTCAGTATGAAGAGTACCAATATGATATTGAGCTTCATTTTCCATACAAAGATAGAAATTTTTAAATGTTTCAAATGATTGAGATTTATGTTTCAACAAATAAACCCAACACATCCTAGTGTAGTCGTCAATAAAATTCATGATATATTTATACCAAATGTAGATGGAATAGACATGGATCCACATAAATAAGAGTGTATAAACTCTAGCTTTCTACGCGATCTCAAAGTGGAATCATGAAAATGTTTCTTTCCATGTTTACCAAGGATACATTCTTCACATTAATTCAAGTTCCTTGGAATGGTAGGCAAACCAGATACACCATTTTTATTCAACACATGAAGACTATCATAATTGATGTGCCCAAATATAACATGCCATAAGATACTATATGACAATGTAACTTCATCATGGTGAGAGAGGTATGCAAAATTCTAAGCCCGTGCATATCTCCCTTTCAACTTCAACGATTTTTCATCCTCCCATCCTATGATGATGTTGGAAGACCTCCTTATTTCAATTTTTTCATCGAACATGTGAATGGAATGTCCTTGTTTTCAAATGTGCATAAGAGACAACAAGTTCCTTTGCAATCCAGGAAGATAGAAAACATTATGCAAAATAAAATATGAGAATCGAGGCAACTTGAGCCTGATAGTTCCAATTCTCATAGGTTTAAGATTGGAACCATCCACAAAGTTTGCTGCACCATATACATAGCCATTTAATTCATCAAAGAAGTCTCTCTGAAAATCATGTGGCAAGTTGCATCAATGTTATGCATCCATGTATCTCTCCAAGAAGTAAATGAATTTTTGAACAAATCTTCATCTATGCCAATATTGTAATGAGCAATAACAAAATGAGTAGGTCCAGGAACTTCACCTTTTTCTTCTTTTTCTTCTTGATGTTCTTTGATCTTCTCCCATGGGACCCTACAAGTTTGTAATGTACATTCTTGACACAATGAAAAAAATGAAGACCATGATTGTGCCTACCCCCCTTGCCTTTGAAATTCTTCTTCCCACATAAGGTTTCCATAAAGGAAGACAATTTTTCATTCTCCGATGTCATTTTCTTTAGTCAATCTTCCATGAGTTCTCTTTCTAGGCTTCCAATTGTTGTGGTTGGTGCACTGCTTGTTTAGTTTCCTTCTGGGGGAACAAAAATGCTATCATTCCCTCCAAATGAGAAAATTAGGTTTTCTAAATGAAAAAATAATTGAGAGGAAAAACCACTTGGGGCACACTTAGTTCTTAAACTCGAAACTAGGTGAGAGAAAGAGTCACATGGGCCACAAATTTTTTGAAAACATTATAACTTTGTGCAAAATATTGGTTTGTTGTTGCAAGTTGCTTCCTTGGCACCTTTCCATTGGTTGATTTATGAGGAGTCTTCTTTTTCTGGGCTATGTTTTCCATTTCTTCTCTTTTACACCATTCTACAACTTCCAAAATCAAGAATATTAACACTGAGAATCATTTGCAGCGAATATATTCACAACAAGGCATCATTATGGACTATCGAATCATCGAACAACCCTCATGAAGGAGGAACCTTGATCATGCACTTTTGGGGTTCGAAACCCACAACACGATATTCCACCCGAAGAACTACCAAAATGCATGAGAATTCCGCTCAATCCTATAAGATGCCAAAATCCAAAGAAATTTATATAGTTTTAGCTCATATGATGTGGTTTTCATTTTCCTTTCTAGTATTATTAAAGGGTTCGCAATGGTTTTCTTAGCTATAGATCAATTACCATAGTTGCAGAATTGTTGTCAAGGAATTTTTGGTCTCCATATATCGACTTCCTTAATAACAATGAATAATGGTGCTAACATCCAACATGCTACTAACGTCGTGTAGAGAAATTTTCCCAATTTCTGAAATCTCTGAGGGTCGAATTCCACTTTGAGCACAAATGAATATTTCAGACTGGGTAATGCATTTCCACCAAAACATACTTGAATACAAATATTATTAGCCACCCTAAAATGGGCAAAGAAAGCATGGGAACTCAACCATTAGCCAATTAATTAATTTGATGACAAGACTTTACAACTCCATACCACAAAGTTATCAAAAAATAACCATATCTGATACCATTGTCAAGCCATAGATGAATAACTCCACGCATTAAAAAACTTTATTGATTTTAGTCATACATAAATACATTGAGAGATGACTCTTGATTTCATCTTCCAAGAGATTTGATGACTCTTGACATTCACATATGACTTTTCATATTTCTCCTAAATTAATATTTACAAAAATATTTACAATATACCATAATCCCAAGGATTAGGTATGTAACAATTAATTAATTTATTGAATAATATAATAGAGTACATATAAATATATGAAAGTATGAAACATACTATCTTGTCAACAAAATAAATAAATTTAATGATTTCTTATTTAAAAAAACAAAACTATTTACATAAAACCAAACTTTACATTATAATGACCATAATAAATAATACAATAAAAAATCATAAACATTTTGTAAGCTTATCTTAAACATTCTACTATCTTACTATTTGATTTTTTTTTTTAACATTTTTTTATGGCTTTTATTCAAAATTTGGATAAAAATTCAAAAGAATTTTTGGAATTGTAGATATCAATGGTCTATAGTATGTTTATGAGAAGAAGTATAAACTTTATACAATTTGGATTTTTTTGGCATTCCATCATGGGAATTCAGTTATACAATTTTTGGTAGAATTTCAAATTTTCATGGTTGGAATTGCATTTTTGAATGAATAAATGGATTCAGTGCACCCCAAAACCCTCGTTTCACCTGAATTGTGCAATCTCAACCAGTGATATCTACAATTCCAACAATTCTTCTGAACTTTTGTCTAAAATCAATAACTAATATTAGCAATTCCACCAATTCTTCTAAATTTCTGCCCAAAATCTAACCAAAAATTCAGAAAAAAATGTTGGAATTGCAAATATTAGTTGTTGTGATTGCATAATTTAAGTGAAATAGGGTTTTTGAGGATGCTAAATCCATTTGTGCATTCAAAAATGCAATTTCAATAATACAAAATTGAAACTTAGCAATTTTTTTTCCAAATTGTATAACATTTAAACTTCATATACATTCTATGTAAAATATTTAACTTTATCTTTAAACATTTTCTATTCCTAATACTTTTTATTGTATTTGAGATGTATTGATTCTCATACACAAAATCTGATCCAACTCAGCCTCCTATCCAAGTATCCCTTACCAACGTTTCACCCTTAATGATCATAAGGTCTCCCCTTTTCACCCTTAATGACATAAGGCCTCCCGCTTTCATGATTGTTGCATGTTTATTAACATATCTTTTGGTGTGCAGAAATAAGTGGCTGATATAGTGTGAGATTGAATAATCTATATAATCTTGGTTTCAAGATATCAATCACATCTCAATGTTTTGTTTAATAAAATATTAATGTTTATTCTCAAAGTCATTCCTCAAGCATAGTTTAATTTCCTTAACTATAACTTCTACTTTAACTTGATTGTTGATTATTCTACTAATAATTTTGTATAATTATGCCAAAGGAATATGGGTAAAATCACGGAGGCGGGTAACACTTTCGTGACAATCTGATCTTCAAAATTTCAAAAAACCTTTTTTCAGCCGAACTAATATTATTTTTCGGCTGAAAGATTATTTTTTCGGCCGAACTATTTTTTGGCCGAACCCTAAAATGTCAAATCGAATGGTATAGTGACGACACCCTCAATTTTTGTGTTAAAATTTAGTTGGACGAATTTTTTCCATCTGGAAATATGTTTTCGGTTGAAAGATATTCAGGCTGAAAAGTTCTTTCGGTTGAATGAATAGTTCGGACGAACTATTCTTTCGACTGAAAGAATGTTTCGGCCAAAAACTTCTTTCGGCCGAAAAACTGTTTATATATTAACCACATATTGTTATTGTAATGTTTTTTTCATCTCTTTCCATTTGTGATAGTGAGTGAGTGTTGAGTGATTGTGAGTGGTCGGGCAGACGTCGTGTTGAGTGATTGTGAGCGGATTTACACAGAATTTGTGTTGGCACGGATGTCGTGTTGGCAAGCGATCGGGCTGTTGAGTTGGCGGGCTGGTCGAGCTTCAGGTAAGCCCAAAACCCCTGTAATTCCTAATTTTGAAATTTAATTTAAATGTTCCTTTTAATTTAAAATTTAATTTATATGTCGGCCCTTGTGGCCAAGCCTTGGGCACACCAACGACTTGGCCACAGGGTTGGGCCCCCATGGCCAAGTCACAGTCCAGTGGACCATGACTTGGCCGCGGGGGGCCAACACTGTGACCAAGCCGTGGACATGCCAATAGCTTGGCCACAGGGCTGGGCCCTCATGGCCAAGTCATAGTCCACTAGATTGTGACTTGGCCATGGGGGGGCATCTCTATGGCCAAGCCGTGGGCACACCAATGGCTTGGCCATAGGGTTGGCCCCCCACGACCAAGTCACAGTCCACGAGAACATGACTTAAGAAATTTACTCCCTTATTTCTTTTGTTTATAATAATAAAATATTTTGCAATTTTTGTGTGGGAAATTTTATGAATAGAGACCAACAATACTGAATCGATGTTCCTTTACTACTGTTATTTTTATGTGTTCTTATGAATGCACATTCATATTAGTAGATTATTAATAAATGCAAATTTTGTTTGAAATACAGTGATTTAGTATGTTTAAATAATGTTTTTTTTTTTTTATCTTTGTTGGATTTGTTGTCATTTTATGAAAAATGACAGAATCAACATAATTAAATCTGAATTAAATATGACAGGAATAGAACAAAATTAATTCTGTTAATTCTGTTCATGCTTGGTATGTTATTTTCTTAACTTCATGCATTTGATGTTGTTTTCTTATCCAAATAGTAAATTAAATCTTAATTTTAAAACAAAACATTGGATATAATTGATTTTAGAAACTATGGTATGATCTATTGTGACAATTTTTTATAATGTAATATATATATATATATATATATATATATATATAACACTTAACAAGTCCTCTCCATATGTCCATCTATAAAGGGCATGCACATATATATGACTTTGTGACACCTATAAGAATGAATATAAGAATGTTGTTTATTTCTTTTGTTTATAATAATAAAATATTTTACAGTTTTTGTGTGGGAAATTTTATGAATAGAGACCAACAATACTGAATCGATGTTCCTTTACTACTGTTATTTTTATGTGTGCTTATAAAAGAACATTAATATTAGTAGATTATTAATAAATGCAAATTTTGATTTGAAATGCTTTGAATTAGTATGTTTAAACAATGTTTTTTAATCTTTGTTGGATTTGTTGTCATTTTATGAAAAATGATAGAATCAACATAATTAAATCTAAATTAAATATGACAGAAATAGAACAAAATTAACAAAATTAATTCTGTTAATTCTGTTCATGATTGGTATGTTAATTATGTTCATGGTTGGTATGTTAATTATGTTCATGGTTGGTATGTTATTTTCTTAACTTCATGCATTTTATGTTGTTGTCTTATCCAAATAGTAAATTAAATCTTAATTTTAAAATAAAACATTACATATAATTGATTTTAGAAAGAATGGTATGATCTATTGTGACAAATTTTTATAGTGTAATATTTATGACACTTAACAAGTCCTCCCCATATGTCCATCTATAAAGGACATGCACCTATATATGACTTTGTGACATCTATAAGAATGAATATAGGAATGTATTAACATCCTAGTGTGACCATATTTGTTATCCTATTTATAAATAGTTCTAGGTAAATGAAACATAGTATAATTATTAAAATGGGTATATAAATATAAAGTTAATGAAGAAAGGTTATAATAAACACCATAGAATTTTTTTTAGTATTTTTTGGAATTTTAGATAAATAAGAAATGATGTAAGTATTAAAGTTTTAAAATTTCAAACTAATTCAATATAAGGAAGGTAAATTTTCATCAATTTTGTGACAATTAAGACTCACTCAATTGCATCTTCTTCAAAATATATATCCCATTAAAACTCACATTACTATGTTTAGAATAGGTTATGATGCACTTACAATTGAAATTATTGTCATGATTGCTCTCAATCAACATGAATTTCCACCTTATAGGACTATATTTTATCTAGATTTCTAACTCCAACTAAGCCTCACAAATATTACATTTTCTCCACCTCATCTTAATATAACTTAATATTGAAGACAATTTAAAAATTACTTGTTTATATGTTCAAATTATACACATAGACAATAAATTTATAAACAATATGGATTTACTTAAAAATGGGAATTTGATATAAAGATATTAATAAATAATTTATAAACAATATGGATTTAGTTAATTTGATATAGACATTTAACAATCAAATATTAAGTTTTAAAATTTGATATAGAAATTAAACAATCAAAAGAATAGAGTAAGCATTTAAGTGATTATTCTGTGCCTGAGTAGTCGACCAGGATCCGAATCTACTGTCTTTCACTCAGGTGTTAAAGACTTAGATTCAAATGCCCTTCTTTTCTGTGCATAGATAATCTCTTATTAAAATTGGCTGTGAGTTGGCTGTGGAGGGCCAACCCTGTGGCCAAGCCATGGGCATGCATAGATAATCTCTTATTAAAATTGGCTGTGAGTTGGCTATGGAGGACCAGCCCTGTGGCCAAGCCATGGGCATGCCCATGAATTGGCCACACGGCTGGCTCCCCGTGGCCAACTCACACGCATTTCAAACGTTTCGTATTTTATAAAAAATTCATAAAAATTTCAAACTGTCCAACTTTTTATTTCAAATGTTTTGTATTTTATAAAAATTTCAAATCTTTATGTAATGAACCTCTAAAAATGACATAATTTTTTTTTTCTTCCTTTTGGGTCATCAAACTCATTTAGCTTAATAGCCTCATAAAAAATGAGCGTAATGCTGACTCAAGTTCTAGATCTAAGGTCCATCTACTATACGATGACAACCTGTAACATATTCCAATTAAACACAAAACTTACTAAGGGGAATCTTTTACAAATCCTCATATAGAGGTTCCATAAACATACACCTAGGTACAAATCCTCATATAGAGGTTCTATAAACATACACCTAGGTTTTCATGGTCCTAAGTTTCCCCTTAACCCATAAAATTACTTTACTGGTGCGCAAGGCTATCTCCTTTGATATGAAAAGAGATATCCACCAGGAGAAAAGAAACTTCGAAAGTTTAAAACCAATAAAAAGAGCATATAAGGTCTGATACGAATCAATAGTGTCTGGGGTCATGGAATGGTTTGTGATTACAGTTCTTCCCAACACTAAGGTTAACACTGTTTGGGTGAGGGGTTCTTGTGCAACCACTCTATTTGACGGAGTTTTTTTTTTTTTTTACCAAGCATTACCCTAACCCCCCAAGAATATGATAGTAGTCTTACTGGAACGAGAAACAGTTAACCTCCAACTATGCTCTCTTAGTTTCTTCTTGAACGAGACGGCCATTAAGTGTGTACTCTGAGTTATTAAAGGTAGGGGTGTGTGCTTGTTAGAGAAGTTAGGACTCTGGTCTTGCAATCAAAGGAAGTTCTGTATATGTAGATTACGATGAGCTTTCTACCAGTCCTTCCCCTAATCTTGTCTTGCCAAGTTTGCCCTAGAACATGGCCCGACTAACCCCATACCTCGACATTCATTCTAGTAGCTCAACCGTAACTTAAGGTTAGGCAAGTTACTTTCTCGTCATTGTGGCTCTCCGAAATTGACCCTACTTATTATCCTTCGGTGGGGAAAACTATCATTATGGAGGCTATTTACCCAACAATCCAGTCATCAAGGTCCGTCTCGCTGGTAAGTTTCTGTTGATATATCGTATCTTATGTAGAGGAAACATTTTTCGGAGGTCTAACTCGGTGAATGTCCCTTCTATTCTTAGATCCTACCACTGAGTTTAACTCCCCTAAAGTTTAAACGATTAATATTCTTCAGGATAAATCTTTTCAGAAATCGGCTTGGATTATTCGTGAATTTATATTTTTTCTTTTTTGTCTCTTCGTTTTCAATATTTCCGAGGCTTACCACCTATTCCCCTGGAAATTTTAATTTAGGTTACAATATGTTCAAGAGTGATTCTCCTCCATGCTCCTTCAGCGGTTATATGATGAAACTGGAGTTGGCTCGAATGAGATATCGTAAGAAAACAGGTACCCTGTGGGTAACACCTCCTTATGCTTTACTCTGTGAAGGTTGAGTCTACCCGACGGTATCATACTAAGACCTTTAATTCACCCAGAAATCCTACAATGAATTCTTGCTTGGTAAAAATTACCACTTCCGTTTAAAATGACCGCGTACAGTGTTCCTAGAATCATCTCACGGTATATGACTTTGAATTAAAAGTTCTGGGTATACTTTACAAAGAACGTTTTTCTTTTGTTGAAAGAAAGTCAATCAATAGTTTTTTTCTTTGTGTTGGTGGTACTGTAAGTGCATGGCGCCCTCTCGGGGTTTGGTTATGACGTTCTATGTGTTGACTGTCAGATTCATTCTTATTTTCTATACATTTGATTTTGGAAAGGTTTTTAAAACATATCCTATTACAACTCGACTTATACCATTTATGCATTAAGGAAGACTAATACTGTCCTCTACTTCACTCCATCTATTTCACTTTATTTAATTTCCTTGGTCCCTGTAATTTTCCCCTTTATATTTCCTTTATTTGTTTAAAGTGTAGGTATGATTCACTAATGGTGGGCCTTGTTGATGCGAGGTACCCATCAAGGATCCATTTCACTCTCCACCCTTGGCTTGATCGTCTACAAAGATAGAAAGTGGCAAAGCAAGGAACTGGGACTGCACATTGAAAAGATGAGTGTCTCCAGAGAGGAGGATTAAACTGTTGGTTAAAGTTATCATCCCGTTGTTATTATTGTTACTTTCCTTCAGCTACAGGTTAATAATCATAGAGTCTTTTTCTTTGTAGGTCTTCGTTCGGCATGAGTCTCGGAAGTCCACCCATGACATTGGTGAGAAAGGTAAACGGGTTCCGAACCCATCATTTCTCAGGTTAAACTATATAGGTTCTAGCATCATCCAAGGAGATCATGATTTGACTAGTTTCGTTATAACTAGTTCTGTGTCTACTATAACGTTTGTTGGGGTAAACCATTGGGTCGCTTCTCCATTAATGGCATAACGCCAGTTCCTGTATAAGTATTGAGTCTATAATTGAATAAATAGTTTGGTCAGTTAGGTAATACACTTATTTTCTTTAATTAATAGAAAGACAATCTTGGTCGATTGTATTTGGAATGATAATCTGTGTCGAAGGAATTCTGTCTTTCAAATTCAAACACTGTACTTATTATTTATGCCACTCGACTCTATTCTGACCCATTGGCCTGATACGTCATAGAAAGGAAATAGTTTTTTCATAGTTTAATAACATATTCATTGCTATCTTTTGGTTTACTATATTTGATTTTACGATGGATGAAGTACACTGGTTGTTGCTTTCACTAGAGTATTCCAACTCCTACACATTTGATTTATAGTTACAGATCTATCGTAAAGTGTATTGAATCAACTATCTTAGATCTATACTAAGTGGTAGATAGCATCCCGATTTTCATTTATAAATCTGAATTTGTGTTTGCAGAGAATACTTACTTCCTATATATAGACTAGTTTCAATCTGTTCAGACCTATATATTTTACCCCAGAAAATTTGAAGTACAGGAAATACCTCTGTTATAATAGAAATCTAATTACAGAAAAAGGTTACTTCCAGAATTTAATCACATAAGTTCATTCGACTGTTTTAGGAGGAACATAAATAATTTCTAACTTTCGAATAGATTCTAATTCAATCATAAAGAGCTTCTCAGGAGTTGATTTATAACTATTCTATCAGAAGTTTGACTTCGCACATGTGTATAATCGAACAGTTTTCATTTAGGTTATCGTATCCATACAGATTTTAATGATTTTTCTACAACTATAACTAATTCGTTCGATAGAGATAGAAATAATTCAATTTAGGTGCAACAAGTACCTTCCATCAGATATACGATCATTAAAACAAAAAAAATGGAAATCATTTCAACTCAGATTCAACAAATACATTGCATTAGATATAAAATCATTTAGACAGAGAAGGAGTAGAATAACACATCTAAACCAACTCATGGGAAGACAAAGGGAACAACCACATTCCTCCCAACCCTAGAATAGGGAAACCAAATCACTTGCCTGGTTCATCCCCTAGCCTGGCCATGTGTCCATGAGGGCTAACTCAGAAACTCCTTCTCAGCAACATCTTTCAGTTTTCAATAGACTCCTCTTGCCTCACACTCAATCAGTTGTGTTCATAACAACAAGAAAGTAAAACCATAGTCCCTTTTTCCCTAGCATACTCGACAACGTCTTGCCTCCTCCCATATGCTATTTATCAAAACAATCCTTTTGCCTAGGTCTTTTCCCTCTCTTGGGAATTTTCGTAGCTTTCTCAATCCCTGATTTTCAGGGGCTGCCAATGGCCAAATCTCTGATTTTCCACTTGTAACAATCAACCCAAAGGTAATTCCAACATGTTCCCTACTCATGGAGTCATGGTCAACTGATTTTAACATGGCTATTCCATTTGTCCTCCTGCAATAAATATAAAATATTCTGTTTTCATACAAGTGTCATAGTCAAATAGTTAGTTGGGTCAAATCAGATCTCTTCCCAACACTCATAATAATTAATTACAAATTATCAAATTCGAAATTTGGAATTGCCATAAATGGAAAAAATTTTCCAAATTCGAATTTACTAAAAACAGAATAATTTTCCAACAAATTTTAAATTTC